>OVAN01001103.1:0-44997 GCA_900406275.1 Anastatica hierochuntica | reverse complement strand
CGGGCTCTTTAGTTGTTCGCGGAAGGATAGACTTCGTTGAATGATAGTTAACTCTAGACGATGACCAGTCGAGACGGAGGTAAGTCTAAAAGACGTTAAGTCTTGACGGCGGCGAGTCTAGACGTTGGTCGTGTTTCCGAGTAAGTCCGATTAGAGATGAGATCTTGGACGTTGATTTCGAGATGACCATTTTTTACACCAACACCTAACAATCAATCCATGAATCCCATTGGAAAACCCCTAAACCCAACAAGTAAACTACTCAAAAATCATCATAACAGTATGTAAACATGAGGAATGATAAATAGAAAACATCATGGATTATGAAACAAGAGTTTAGAGAACTTTGCAATATTGTTACAAAGCGAAATCTTCCCTTAGAAGCTCTTAAAATCCAAATCTCTTTAAGAGAAAAGTATGACATGAGTTCTCTGCCTCCTTAAGTCTATTTTATCTCTAAAGGTCGTGGCTCTCCTCTCACAAATGGCTAAAACAAGTATTTATAGTATTAGGTAAAAAAGTCGGTTTAGGTTAAGTTGGGGCGTAAATAGGCTTGAGATCGGTTTAGGAGGTATTTTTGGCACAGGCTGGTACTGAAATCACTGTCAACCGGTCAGGGAGGCTTGTGGCACCGGATAGTGCTCCATTCTTGTCAAAACCCGGTCACATCCCACTTTTGGGCACATTCCAGCTTCAAGGCAGACGGACCAGTCTTCACTAAAACGCTTATAACTTTTGAGTCATAAATCCAATTGCCTTGAAACCAACTCCATTTGAAAGATAACTCAAAATTATAGTTTCTTTCTAAATTTCATCAAAATCAATTAAGGAGAAGGCCTCCATCTTGGATGATCTTTCTGACACATTGAAACTGTCCAGAAACTGAATTTTGCTCCAAATTAGTCAAAATTGCTCCAGAATGCATTGCTCGACCTGAAATGAATTTTAACCCTAAAAATACAAGAAAACTACAATTTTGATAAAGAAAATCATAAAACACCAAGAAAACATACTAAAATCTAAAGGAAAAGTGGTAAAATAATGATGTTATCATTACCTTAGCTTAGGATAGGCCTCGTAGGCCAAAAATAAAATAAAAATATGGTTGTAGCCATGGCCTTCGTTGGCATCGTTAGTTCTAGCTGCTATGGCTTCATCCTTGGTGAATTGCATCAACCCTAGTGGGCCGCATATGTAGATGAACTCTTGGGCCTGAACTCCATGGCATAATCTGGGCTTTTTTATCTCGGCTCATTACTGATAAGGTTAACTAGACGGGAAAGCGAAGATTCCTCATTCTCTTCCATCACTCTTGCCTTATCACGTCTCTATCTTCAGTTTCTCTCTTCATGCTACCAATGATCTTCTCATTCTGGTAAGTTTCCATCTTCCGATTACTATTCTGTTTAGTGTAGAGTCGTCAATTGTTGATTTTCGGACATCACAATCTTATTGTATAATATTTATGGACAGAACAACCCCATCAAAGGCCACTCTGTCTTTGGGTTTAGCCAAAGTCCACGCAGCTAGGGCTAGACTTCATGGACTTGCTTCCCTTGGCGCTGACGCTCTTAAGACCTCATGTTTCACTGCCCCAAGAGGAACTGAGGCTTTCTCGACCCCAACTTCCAAGAGATTAAGGGTCGAACCGACGGTCGACCCATCGGAGGAGGACTTTCTCCAAGAAAGGTTGCTTTCATACAATCACTCTGGCATGATGGAGGCGCAACGCCGCTCTCCCCGGGATCTTACTCCGACCTCATGCAGGTTTGGTTCTCTTCCTTAGCTTCGTTGTTGCTTTAGCAATCAGGAATTCTATTTTTGACTGTCCTCCTTTGTATCTGGCCACGAATGTCTTTGTGCAGGAGAGGCATAATGCTAGAGGCCCGTCTCAAGCTTCTGAGTGGGATCCTAGGCTAAGGGCCTTGGAGCAGGAGGTGGCCAGGGAACACCGGAGGGCTAACGAGGCGATTAGGAGCCTCAAGGATTTGGAGGCATCAACCAGGATCCTCCACAGGGATTTGACTGACGCCAGAAAAGAAACTAAGTATGCGGAGAGGTAGCTAGCCAACAAGGATCGACTGGCGGACACATCGTCCGAGAGTGCCTTCGCCATTGCCCGTTGGGAGATGGACAAAGATCTTTTCCTAGGTGACCACTTAAAGTGGGACTTGGAGGAGATTGAGGCCTCTTACCAGCGGGTGACCACTCAGCAAGCAAAGGAGAGTGGCATGTCTCCTCCTGATTACTCTGTAACGCTGATGTCCATATTGACTGATAGGACATATGGAGTTGGTTCCTCGGGTGAGACCCATGAGTCAAAGGAAGAGTGATGAGCGTTGATGGCCCCTCTTTTGTCATGTTTTTCTTTTCTTCTTTAAAGCCATGGCCGTATGGCTTATAACTTTCTCTTTTTGGTTGTAATATATACTTCCTTTGCTTTTGAATGTATAAACCTGTAGTTTATTTTTTGTAAAAATATCTAAGCATTTGCAAGAATTAGTTAGAATGAGTTATCATGAACTCGTTGGGCACTAGGCCTTTGGGCATACGTGCCTTAGGTGGACTCATGGTCCCTGAGCTAGCGTCTGTGATCAGCAGTACTAGCCTTTGGTTAGTTTCGTGAACTCGATGGCCACTAGGCCTCTGGGCACATGTGCCTTTTTGGACTCATGGTCCTAGGCGCTTAGCCTTTGGGCATTCATGCCTTAGTTTTGCTAGCTTTATTGTTAGCGACCGATTTTAAAGTTTTTCTATGAGCTGCGTGGTAGGATGGACAGGGGTGCACATGTTCCATTAGCTTTGCTACCTCATAGTTTGGATGAGCCGCATCTCACCATTGTTAGGAGCATGTCCGCATTTAACCATGGCGTTTTGACCATGGTTTTAGGATCTTGTCTGCATTAGATGGACCATGGTTAGGATCCAGTCCGCATTACATGGCTTTTTAGTGGCCTCGTAGCCTTGGTGGGCACGTGGCCATAGTTTATATCCAAGAAGTTTTCTAAGGGTAGTGTATACCTCTTTTTTCTCCCAAGGACATCAGTTTTCTTTCTTTCAAAGATGTATTCCAACACCCACAGTTTCTTTTATCAAAGAATATCTAGGAGCTTTTTTACATAATTGAATTTCAAAAAACGAGGGCCATCACGTGGCTAAATAAAGTATCAAGGCTAATGTCAAGGCTTCTCACCTAAAAGCGGTATTTTTCGAGGTGGAGGGCATTCCAGCTGTGTGATTGCTCTCTCTCATGCTTGTCTTGCAGTCGGTAAGCTCCAACCCTTCGTACCTCAATGATTTTGTAGGGTCCTTCCCACTTGGGGCCAGTTTACCTGCGGCTTTGTCCCTGTTGTTATCAATCACTCTTCTAAGGACCTAATCCCCTTGTTGGAAAGTTCGTGTTCAGACCTTCATGTTGTAGCTCCTGACCATTTCTTGTTGGTAACACCAATTTTATACCATTGCAGCGTCCCTCTTTTCTTCAATTAGGTCTAGGTTCAGGGCCATCAAATCATCATTAGTTTCCGCATCGTAGCAAAGAGTCCTAGTTGACTTCACACTTATTTCCTCGGGAATAACTGCCTCCATGACATAGACCATGGAATAGGGGGTTTCTCTAGTGGCTGATTTGGTAGTTGTCTGGTATGCCCATAGTACGCCAGGGAGCTCATTGACCCATAGTCCTTTTTTCGTCTAGCTTCTTCTTCAGCATGTTAACGATTGTCATGTTAGTTGATTTCGCTTGGCCATTTGACTGTGGATGACGTGGTGTAGCGAAACTGAGCTTAGTTTCCCACGTCTTACAGAAATCTCTGAAATCATTACTTGTGAATTAGGGCCTGTTGTCAGTGACAATCTCGTGGGGCACTCCAAATCTGTAAATGATTCTCTTCAATAGGAAACTGTGTATTTGGACGTTCGTGATTTGGCTCAATGCCTCTGCTTCTATCCACTTGGTAAAGTAATACGTCATCACTAGCAAAAAGACCTTCTGCGAAGGCACCATAGCAAATTTTCCAACTATATTCATGCCCCATTTCGCAAAAGGCCATGATGCATTTATCGGTTTGAAATTCTCTAGAGGGAGTTTGGACACTAAAGCGTGTATTTGGCATTGCTTGCAATTGCACGCATAAAGGCTTGCATCATTGACCAGTGTTGGCCCCCCGAGTGTGATCCACATGTGTCTTCATAGAATTCTTCAAATACGAGCTTCTCTTCAGGCCATCCAAGACATCTTAGAAGTGGTCACCTGAAGGATCGTCGATAGAGGTTTTCTCCAACTAGGCATTACCTTGCAGCTTACCGTTTGATCTCGATGCATTCAGCTTTTAGGTAAGGTAGAGTACCATCTTTGAGATATCCTACTATTAGTATTCTCTAATCGTACGTTCGTTCGGCTGACCCTTGGCTCGTACCATCGCTTGTTTCTACCATTGCTGTGAGTACTTCCTCGGCGATGGCAGACCATTGAATCATCAGCAAGGGGATATCCAACTTCTCGTTGGTTTGCAATGCCGATCCAAGGTTAGCCAAAGCGTTAGCCTGGTTGTTTTCTTCTCGTGGGATCTGGTGCAGTTTGTATTCTTCGAAGTCCGCTACGAGTTCCTTGGCCATCGTTAGGTACTTGGCCATGGTGGCGTCTCTGCTTGATAGTAACCTTGGATCTAATTAATGATCAATTGCGAATCACTATGGACTGCAATTTTTCGAGTTCCTAACTCCTTGGGTAGTGCGGGCTCAACTATTAGGGTCTCATATACAGCTTTGTTGTTCATGGCTTTGAATTCGCATCGGTCTGCCCGGGATGCTTTCTCGCCATGGGGTGAGGTCAATACGATTCCAAGACATGTCCCCCTAGCATTGCTAGAACCATCCACATGTAATTTTCATTTCCCGTCGGAAGTTGTGGCTTGGAGAGTTTGTACCTTTTCCTTCACAAATGAACCCATAGTGGGTGAGAGAGCCAAACAGGACACTAGACAGTCAGCAGCTGCGACAATTATTCGTGCAAAGACAAAAGTGATCACGCAGAAACAAGTGGAGCTGAATCCGGTGAAACCTGTTGTTGCAACACAAATTATAAATCAATATAATCCTTGTGCTATTTTCAACAGACGGAAGTGAAGACACTCAATGATTATATGAAAAAGCAGTTGTATGTCTTCACACTCTACCTAGAAGAATGGGAATTAACATCTAACATCTGTGTGACGTTGTTGTTTTAGGGGTTATCCAAAGAGGAAAATGAACACGTCACTCCAATGGTATTATGATTTTTGAACCCCCAAGGAATGGCTGCATGACACGGTAAGTGATTGGATTTCTGATATCATACTTTTATTGAAGTCTGATTGTGATTGGATTTCTGATATCGTTCTTTTTTGAAGTCAGATTGTGATTGAATTTCTGATATCAGACTTTTTTGTAGTCCGATTGTGATTGGATTTTTGATATTTGACTTCTTTTGCAGTCTAAGTGTGATTGGATTTCTGATATCATACTTCTTTTGCAGTCTGATTGTGATTGGATTTCTCATATCATACTTTTTTGCAGTCTGATTGTGATTGGATTTCTGATATCATATTTTTTTGCAGTCTTATTGTGATGGGTTTCTGATATCATACCTCTTTGCAGTCTGATTGTGATTGGATTTCTGATATCAGACTTCTTTTGCAGTTTGATTGAGATTAGATTTCTGATATTATACTCTTTTTTGCAGTCTAATTATGTTGGATTTCTGATACCAAACTTCTTTTTCGTAGAAAATTATCTAAGAGTTTTAACTCATTATGTGCTTAAAGCAGCAAATTGATGTTGGGATTGATATGTTGAGGCTTCGACAACATATGCATCCAGAATGGTTCAGGAGTGAGAGGATGTGCTTCATTGACACAGTCTTTGGTGAACTATGAAAATCACATTATCAACCATTTGTGGACAGCGGTAAGTCCAAGAATTCTAATCCCACATGTAGATTGTTGCCTCCGGGTGTTTGGGACTACCATACTGGTCATCTACCCACATTCTTGCCATGTAAAAGGGCCAAGGGGCTGAAAATTGATGAAATCTACACTTCATTGCTTGTAAACAAAAATCATTAGGCTACAGTTCTGATTAATATTCCCAAGAGACACATAAAAGTTTGCGAAAGCATCCTTGAACCACAAACTAATGCGAGGGTAGGTCGGGCAGGGAATCCAATACGCGAGATTTTTCCTTATGCGCTTCACGTATTAGCTCTAGCATATATAATAGATGGAAGTATCCCTTGGATCCATTCGGCTATACAATTGCTAGAAGCCCGAATCTTCCCCAAAACAAAAAAATTCGGTGATTGTGGTGTGTTCTGCTTGAAGTACATTGTGTTTCATTCACTTAGAATGGAATTTCCACAATATATGTGTGATGAGAAACAACTCCTCCATCAGACTTCTCCGTCAGACTTCACCATCACTCCATCAGACTTCTCCGCCAGACTTCACCATCACTCCATCAGACTTCTCCATCACTTCGTCAGACTTCTCCATCACTCCATCAAACTTCTCAATTACTCCATCATACTTCTTCATCACTCCATCATACTTCTCTAGCACAATCATCAATTTTATTCAGCCTCTAGCGACAACAAATGATCATATCAACACATAAATTAAAATAACTGAAAAGTGAATGTCAATTGATGCAACTTACACAGTTAGGTAGCTTGTGGCCTGGTTGTTTTCAATTAGAACAACTATATTGCTTGTGCAGCTTTCGCGGTTTGTTGCCCTTCCACTTCGCAATTTCCAAATAACTTTGAAACTTCAACTTCTTCTGTCTTCCAGGAAGACGTCTGATGAAAGGTGGAAGGACACGTTCTGTTTTAGGGACTGGAAAGGAAGAATTCTTTGGGTAGATATTCCGCCAGTATCTAGTGGACAAATATTCCCTTCCATAAGATGGGCAGACAAGCGTAGATGTGTGTAGCTGAAGTTTTGGTGCAGCGAATATGGCATGTGAGCAAGATATCTTCTCGTAATTCCACACTCCACATTGACATGTACGATGCTCCAAGTCGATAATACAATCCCTATGTCCTCCCTTACCAAAGAATCTATAGCCACCTATGCGTTTCGCCATCATGTCCGCATAATATTCATGAATAGGCTTCTCGAAGAGGCTCGGAAAACTCCGTTCACTGTCCGCATAACCAACACCAAAGTCTCAGATCCCGAGAAGGTGAAAATCCCAATGTATGATGGAAACACTGATCCGAAAGCTCACCTGCAGACTTTCCAAATTGCAATGGCGAAATCCAAACTCAGGGAAGGCGAAAAAGACGCTTGCTTCTACCACCTCTTCACCGAACATCTCTAAGGAGCGGCCCTCAAGTGGTTCTCCCGTCTAAGGAGAACAAGGGAGGACACCGGGGAACACTTGGACACAGAACACGTCGTATGACGAAAACACCTTCTGCGAGTTCCACCAAACGAAAGGTCACTCCACCGCAAACTGCAAGGTTCTTCGAGCAAGACTAACGCCAAAACTGCTCACGGGGAAAATCTCAGACGTAACCAGCATAAAAGACCTCATACGCGATACATACCGCCAACCCAGAACCTATAAGGCACCCCTTAGGAGACGCCATGTCTCAAGGAACCCAAGCGGATGGAAAACGTGGAAGGAGACCTGATGACAAAGGCCACGACGCCAATCGCCCCAGAGTAAGTATGATCATCGGAGGGTCGCAATACTTCCGCGACACCGTCTCGTCGATAAAGGCATACCATTGAAAGTCTGAGTCAAGTGAAAATTGTTCTACACCACTTGACACCGCAAATGACACGATCACTTTAGGAATATGACACTATCGGAATCGACAAACCTCATACCGAGCCCCTCGTGATTGACCTTGTCATAAAAGACCTCGAAGTCGCCAGGATACTCATCGACACAGGAAGTACCGTCGATATTATCTTCCGCGATACCCTCAACAGGATGAACATCGACTTATCTGAGGTCACGCTCGCGCCAAAACCACTCATGGGTTTCTCCGGTACGATGTCAATGACTCTCAGATCGATTAAGCTCCCGGTGATGGCCAAGGAAATCATGAAAGTCATCGATTTTGCGGTCGTCGACCATACTTCCATCTAGAATGTGATCATGGGAACACCATGTATAAACTCCATGAAGGCAGTCTCATCGACCTACCACTTAGGCATTAAATTTCCGACTCTGAACGGAATTGCCACAATTTGGGGATGCCAAAAATAGTCGCAACTCTGCTTCCTAGCCGAGCATAAGCTAAGACAAGTCGCAGTGACGCCCATGGTCAAACCCAAACGAATGAAGACAATTAAGCCGTTAGTTGAAAAGACTTCAGAAAAAGAAACGTCGGAATCATCGACTCAAGAAACGGCTCAATTCAAAGGAAACAAGCAATTCCGAGCCCAACATTCTAGACAAAGCGATGTTCTCGACACCAGAGGAAGTCGTCGACCCAGCTATAGTCATCGAGACTGAAACGGCCGACGCAACTGTGCTAAATGAGTAATCACTCACAACAACAAACTGAACTACGAGACGGCTTGATCCTCGAAAGAGGTACATAGGAAACTCTTCGCAAGAGGAGTTCAGCTCTCCCCCTCTCTAAAAAAAGGGGGAGTGGGTATACGTATACTCATATACTTCCACATTTTGTACTCGGCACTTTTAATACGTTTCAGCAATTAAAAAAAACTTTTATTTTTTCGCATAACCCGGAAATAGAAATCATACGAGATAACCCTTCTTAGGGAATCATGACTAGAAAAAGTTCGTTAACACATTCTACTACAAAACAGATAAACTTTTCGAACTCGATCAAAAGCTTCTAAAAACAGTCGTCACAAGACTATAAATCAAACTCATACTGGGAAAAAGACAAGTACTTGTTCCTACTTCGTACCTGTCGATTGGCCCCGACGGATGAATTAATCACTTGCCTTAACATACTCTTCACGAAGAGTTGGTTCTCATACTTCCGACACAATGATAAAAGCGCTATAAAATTCAAAATTTTGGTCAGCACTTTCAGACGACTTTGAAATTGTCTTTGGAGAGATGCTCGGTTCCCGATTGATGCAAGTCATATAAGCCGAGAACTTATCGCAGACTTCAATATCGAGACGGAACCAGACTAAAATCTCGAACGAGAAACGTAAGCCGGAATTAGTCACTGCACACCCTAAAGCCGAGAGTACACCTAGGTTTTTTCCAAAACCTAGCACACTAGTCTCAAACATCTCCAGACATAGTATCTAACTGATACGAGATCCCAAAACTTGTCTCATCGCTTATATTCGCAAGTCCCTAAAACCCAAAAAATCCAGTTTTTCGAAAACTCTCACCCGAAACGGACAAACGGATATAGCGACTATCCAAGAGTTAGATATGAGATGACGACTCATAATCTTGCCTCCAAATTACTCGTGCACTGATAAAACTAGAAACATAATCCATTAAAAGACACAAGACAATGGGGGTTCAAAGCCATATGTGGCTGACCCCAACGAACTAAAAGTGGTCACACTCAGCCAAAACAAAAGTATAAATTAAACAGGGAACACACTCCCTCTGCATATAAACATCTACTATTCATGAATCATACTCATAATAGTCGGATATTGAGAAATCACCGACACCAAACGAGTTCGGATCTTGGTGTACCGCATCCTCTTCGGCCCGAGCAGTGTTTCCGACTTCCTCCGAGTCATGAGAGACGGGAATCGGAGCCCACCGATCTTGAATCCTCTCTTCGATCGAAGGGATCGAAGACTCCACATTCTTGCACTTCTCCATATGCCCGGACACCCACAGAACCACGACACTCACGGTACTCCCCGAAGGACTGGTACGCGCACTTTAATTGATCAAATTCGACCGCAAACTAGGTCGAACGATCAACTACAACTGAGGCAATCTTGAGCTTTCCGCGTCTGTACGCACGGCGGACCTGCGACCCTTGATTCCACGTCAATTCCTTCTCAAGGAGAGAAGCCGCATCGACCTCTCTCTTCAAGCGGGAGTTCTCCTCCTCGATTCTTTCGGCCTTGAACCGAGCTCTCTGCGCCTCTAAGCCACTCGCCCTAAGGGCCTCATCCATCACATGGAGACCCTACAAAAAAGAGGTCCTTTAAAAAGTTAGAGGCAAAGTCAAACAAATAAACGAAATCATGTCATGTAGCCGAAAAAATAACCCCCATGCATAGCCGCGAGGCCTCCGCATACTGCCCCGACCTGACAAACTTTACGTCAGCCGCAAGTTGGTTTGACGGGATGTCGAAAGAGGCGAGGAAGGCGTCGACTTCGAACCCATCTCCGAAAGGCGGTAGTGAAGGTTGGCTTGTACCGCTTCCGTCTCCACCTATTAGATCATGGTACCACGCCTCCGAATATGACCCCCTCCTATCGTCGGCAATGTTGCCCCCGTCAATGGCAGTGCATTCGTTCCTAGGAGACCTCTCCCTCTCCTTATCGGGAGGCATCTCTTACGGAATAAAGCCATCCATATCCGTTTCTAACTCCTCTTCCGCGACCGTGTGAGACCGAGCTCGAGTATTGTGATACTCAACTGTGGTACGAACTCGTTGCGTGGAAAAGTAACCCCAATAGAATGGATTGCCTCAAAGAAAGTTCCTAACAACGAGTAAGTCTTCCGGATGTGGGGAAAGGGGATCGATGACTGCAAAACAAAAGATCGGTCAGATATCGGCAAATGAAAAGAAAAACAATCAGAGTATCCGAAAACGATACCCGCGGAACCCTATCTACCCCGAGGCGGGGAAAATATTCTTCCTCGACAGAGGCGCTATCCAAACGAACAAAGAAATATTGTTTGTTCCAATTGTGGAAGTTGGACGTAAACGATCGGATCATCGACATATTCTTCCTCGGCTTGAGACAGTACCGAAGGGACAAACCCGTGCCCTTCGGATACAAAAAAATCAATAGATAGTCGACGCTCAGATCCATCCCTCGCTCGTAACTTAAAACCAAAATCCCGACGAGATGTTGAAGACCGACGGGCGAAAGCTGACTGATCGACAAGCCGAAATGGTTCAAAAACTGAAATATGATCCCCGATATAGGAAACCATAGTCGACAGAACAGTAAGTGCACCTCGTGGCTTGTAAACCAACCGCGAGACAGAGAGTTGGCCTCCTCTCCATCTTCCAGTATCCGAAACTCCACCCCATTCGGAACTTTAAGAAAATCCCGAATGGTGGCGAGAAAAGAGTCCCAGCATTCGCTCGGCCCGTCGGTAGCCCTTCTGAAGCAGGATCTCGTCGGACACCATGATTCGAGCGGTAGAGGTACGACATTGCACGTAGACGCCAATACGCCCTCACTTCCTCGGGATCAATCGAGTATGGCAAGAAATCGATTTTCGGCACAATTTCGTTCTTCGAACTCGTAGATTTACGGGAGCGAAGATGGATGGTTAAGCATTTACGGAAACTCGGGCATTCGAAGCCATAACAAAGCAAGAGAAGAGAAAGATGGAAAGGATAAGGAATATTTTACCTTAAGCAAAATTTTCTTGTGACGATGACCAAGTGAAAGATATGGTAAGTTACTCCTCATACTTATAAAAAGGGAGATTTACTATTAATCCTTGGACTTTTTAGCCATCATTTCCGCCTAACTTACTTAACGTGCTTTACACTTCGCAAGAACACTCTAACTGTTGGGGTCAAAAACGGTAACGATGAAATCAATACCTAAAAAGCACCATGGAAATATTGTCTCTCTTTCGGAAACAAAAATCGTAAGAGAATTATCAAATATGAGGTTCTTGTCTCCTAGACCATCTCTTCCCAACCAAATGTCGAAACCCCGCGTCTAGTCAACCGTAGGCAATTACTTCGCAAAGTTTAGTCACCCGAGAGCAACTAGACGTGGGAATACTGAAATCAACGTCTGAGACATCCAAATAACTCCCGAAAGATCTCAAGAGACAAATTTCAGGGCAATAAGAAGTCACCGTAAACATCGGATAACCGCATCGCTTCGAAGACACGAGCAAGGTCTAGTCGCCCACGACTAGACTCTCCACGATGTCTAGTCGGCCATGAGCGACTAGATGCGACCAACGTCTAATCGCTCACAGTTGACTAGACCACGTTCTCTTAGTCATCCTCTCCTTCAGAGTTTTGCTTGGTTGTCTCTCATTTCGTCTCGATTGGAATTTTCGTTAAAGTTTCGCGATAACAATCGTAAAGACTTGTTCTTTTCGTAAAAACTTCGTATCAATCGTATAAAACGATAACGGTTAACTCGAACACTGATATTATCCTAACTATACGATTGGTCTTATCATTTCGCGAAACAATCATCGTGTAACCAAACGAAGAACGATTTCTCCGAAAGAAATCGAAAAAGTCACTTAGTCGCAAAACGGCCCAAGAAGACCCAAAACGCGATACAAGTCCACTTACGATTTCGAACGAGAATGGGCCCGACTACGTTGACAATTTACCCGAGTTTCGTGAAAGATAAATGGAAAAGACGATAAAGTCAAGTTTAGAGATAAAGATGGAAAAATCGGGAAGATAAGGAAGATTCTCGAAAAATGATATACTCGAATCATAAAAGGAATATTTTCGCGGAAGGATAAACTCGAATCGAGGACCGAAAAGGAAATCGGACCGACCTACGAAGGTACTTATAAAGGAGGCGAAGGAGAAGGATGCAGACACACAGAAATTTCTATAGAACTTAGCACATAGAGCGATTAGGTTAACTTTCCGTTTTTGTTAGCGAGCTACGACTCAACTAGGTTTACAAGTCTTACGTTGTTAGAACTAAGGAACTCGCCGACAGCTCTTGCGGCCAAGACTTATCACATGTGTAACGCTCACACGCAGATTCGGGATAAGATCTCGATTGCTCAATTCTTGTTTTGATTCCTTTTTGTACTTTTACTTCGTCTGTTATTTCGTATTCTGATCTCTTGACGTTTGGTTTAGCAGAAACTAAAGGCCTCAAGGAAAGTTAGGGTTTTCTGGCTTTCCTCCGATTATGAAAAATCAACAGTGCGAATTTTGATTCCCACAAAATAATTGTTGGATTTGTATGAAAGAGAAAAATAAAAAGGAAAACAAAAAAGAAACCATGCGGAATAGGGAGAGAATGCGTTTAGGAGGAGATAAAACATAAGGGGTATTTTGATTATTTCTCCTCAAGAGATTTCTGAAGGGTTAATTAGCTATATAACCAAATTGAAAAAACTATTTAAGAATATAGCACACATCCCCTAATTATTATGAGAGAAGTAGTTTAAGTGATTATTACTTACTTTTCAACTTTTTAGACACTTTCAATTTAATTGTTATAGTTTTATTGGCTGTTACTTTATAATATTTTTCACTTACAAAAATATACAATCGGCCATCATTTTGCGTGGATTTTTTCCATCACTTTAGTGTACCTATGTCAAAGTTCCTAAAATTAAGAAGCATATCTATAGTTACAGAAATACTTTCCTAATATTTAAGAAGCATATCTAAAGTTTCAGTAATACTTTCTTAAAAATGCTAGATCTGAAAAATTAGGCCATGTGAGCTCGATTTGACCAAAAAACTTAATTTAATGTTAAATATGAGAATTGCCCTTTTTTATTAAATAAATGACTAGCTTTTATTAATTTCTTGACTTTCGAGGTTTAACTTATTTTAAATTTTGTACATGTTTCGTAAGTGTTATTAAAATTCTCAAGCTCAAATTTACGTACAAAAACAAGCTCAAGTTCTGGAATTTTAGTTTAAAGTGTTTTCAAAATTGAAATCCCCTTTATATTAATTGAAAAGTAGTTTAAGTGAATTATGCTTACGTGTCAACTACTTCAAGTTTTAACACTAAATTTTTATAATTTCATTGATCAAAATTTTCTAATATTTTCTAACCAAACCAATGTCATCAAAAAAACATCCTGTAAAATACTTTAGCAATAATAATGTTTTACGTTTTAAAAGATTTAACTTTTTAACTTAACCACCAAAATACAGTAGTATTTTCTCTCCTCCCAAAACTGTGTATTAACAAATGTCATCAAAATGAAAAGCACTAGATTATTCACAAAAGCAATTAAACTCTATGTTTCTTCAAAAAGAAAACTTATTAAGTCAACCACAATGGTAGACTAATATATTTTTTCTTATCTAAACCTAAAAACATAATATCCAAATGATTTATCACCTAAAGTAAAAAACAATAACAAATTAAGTTAATGACAAAAATTGTTAACATATTTAAGTCAATTTTATACTCGAAAAATTTGATAATATCTAAATAAATTATTTATCTCATCTAAGCAAAATATAAAAGATTTGAATTTGATTATTAGTAAGAGGAATATATATATTTCTTTATTAAAACAAAAACAATTTACATTATATAAATATTATATTCTATTTCCGTACAAGGTATGAGAGGTCAACTAGTATATATTAAATTAAGAAACTAACTAACTAATTCATTTGACAAAGACCAAAAAAATCCTTGTTATGAGTCTCTCTTTTTATTTATGTATTATTTTTTGTTTTGCTATATATTTTTCTGTTATTTTTTATTTTTTTAATTATTTTATAAGTCTTCAAATCTCCTTCAAACTTCAAATGGATAAAAAAAACTCTTATACAAATTGAAACAAAATTTGAAATATTCCGAAAAAATTAGTTTTTTTCTTTTAGATATATTTTGAATTTTCAAAACGGATTCACTTTTTTAAATAGTCACAAATCAAAAAAAAACATAAGATGTTTCAACAGTATGTAAATACTCGGACTATTTTGTCTGATATTAACACCTATCACATATGTAAATACAAACTCAAGTAATTTTGAAAGTCATTAATATATTACTAAATAAATATAAAAGAATCACATAATCACACAATTTATAAACAATACAGTAAACTGTAATAGGAAATGTAGTGTTTCACATTGAAGGTGAAATGGTCAGACGATTTAAATATATCATTTCTATTTTCACATTCATGTCAATGTCCAAAAAATAGATAATTAAAAATACAGAAAATGCAAGGTGATTATACATATTGGATAAATGAACTTATATTAAATGAAATATGAAAGTTTAAATAATAATGGAGTTAGTTAATTATAATAGAAGGAATAAATATTAGAAGGGTGATATACATATATAATACTGAATTAACTAATTGAAATGCATGAGTTAATTATATATTCTAGAAAAAAGTAGGCTCAAAGATTTGAAAATGGATAATACAAAAGACAAAATTTAGAGCTGAAAAAATAAAATATGGTTGTAATATGTTTAAAATAGTTGTATCAGTATGACTATTTGGTGGGTGCGTGGTTTTGGTTTACAAAGAAAAAAACAATCGGAAAAAGAAAACAAAATATAGCTGTCAGAGGAAAATGGGAATAATCATAAATAATATGCCTTTGTCTTATTCACTACTTAGCTTGTTAATTAGTTATTTTTGTTGGTTATACACCCTAACTGCCCATTTCTTAATTAATAGGTTTTTTTCCCGTAAGGAAAACCTTAATTATTTTTGTTTATAGATAATATTTTTAAATTAAGCGTGTCTTATAGATTGTATTACATGTATCTAGTGGATATAAATATCCTTAAATATTTGGAATATTCCAATAACTTTTTCAATTAATTATTATCAACGCGAGCCAAAAAAGTTAGATTGTTTAATTACAAAAATACAAAAAATCATCAAGTGATAAAATTTACAACAACCTATAAAATTTATAAAACTAATTTAAATAAGTTATAAAAATTTAAGTTTATTTATTTAATATTTAATAAAAAAAAAATACTTCAAATTTTGTTTTATGATATTTTGGCTATTAGGTATTATTTGAACTTTAATACATAAAAATTGAATAACACACGCATTTACGAAAATATATTTTAGCATACTCTAGAATCTTATAGTTTGCACAATAAATATTTGTAGAATATCATTTGCGAGTTAAACCCGAAAAAATTAACAAATAAAAGTTGGGATCTTGCGAGTAATAAGTAAATTAGTGACAGAAATGTTTATAACTTTTCCTGAGGAAAAAGGTAAAGTAGTTTTTTTTTCCATCTAAATTTATTAAAAGAGAAACCAAACCAGATACAATGTCATAAGCCGGCAAAAACATACTGTTTTTCCGGAGTCAAAAGCCGGCGGATTTAAAGTGTACCACCGGAGCCAAACCAACACGAAAGTAGAACACAAAAGAAACACCATACAGAAGAAAAAGACTAGGGGAAGAACAAAAAGGTACATTAAAGATAAGTATGAACTAGGTAGATAATGGAAAAGATTGGAGAAGTAGTGGAGTTGAGTTAAACAAGCCACCAATAAAAGGAATGATCTCCGAGCGATACTCATTATATTGCTCACTTGCTGTAAATGAGCCACGAGGAAATCGCCGAAAAAACAAACCAGGTCGAAGAACCTAAACACCATTCTAGGTATTCGAAGAAAATCGACAGCCAAATACTATATGCTCTGCACACTTCCTTACTGAGGATCCGGAAGCAACCCGTTGATCCTAACTAGTAGGAGGAGGACACCTCTCGCTCAACCCAAAACCTACGAAGACCGCACGGACGAACAAAAAACTAAATACCCGAACATTAATTGTTCAACCCCTTAGTCCTTTTCATACTAATTACCATCAACTTAATCTAGCACCGAAACAACTAAACAACAAACCTAAAAAACAGAGAACACCATACCTAAACACAAAGGAAAAAAGCAAAGAAGATTCTACAACAAGACACAAAGACTATAACCCAGAGGACTCTAGCCAACACATGAATACTAAAACCCCTGTACGCAGCCTTAGGTGAGCATATCACCAAAAC
This sequence comes from Anastatica hierochuntica, assembly GCA_900406275.1. NCBI lineage: Eukaryota > Viridiplantae > Streptophyta > Magnoliopsida > Brassicales > Brassicaceae > Anastatica > Anastatica hierochuntica. The sequence goes on along the minus strand of OVAN01001103.1, from coordinate 28,113 downwards.
AACGTCGAAGATCTAAAAGACAAAATCGATCTCGAACGGAGTAAAATCCCTAAAATTCGTCTCTCCTGCTCGTCCGCCGCCACCACTCCTCGCCGGTTCTCCAGTTGAAGCTCGCCGCTGCCGCCCAAGTTTGATCAGATCTAGGGTTTTGGTTCCAGCCTTCCACAGAACACGAAGCATATCGGAGCTTAGGGCGAGGTAGCAAAGAGAGAAAAAGTAAAATACAAGATAAAGAAAGAAGAACCGACTCCGACGGCAGAGAACCACCGGAGCCGGTGAAGAAGCTTCTGCAATTTTTTTTTTTCATTCGTCGAGAGAGCACTTTTTACTACGTTAAGGAATAAGACTTATAAAAGATCATACAGAGATAACATAAAATCATCAAGTTAAAAAGGGTAAAGTAGTTAATAACGACTAATTTTAAATTTTGCTTGTAAAGGGAATATTCATTATAGCAAATAACGGAAAGAGTTACAGCAGTAAAGCATTCTGTTTACTTTGTGGATATATTCCAAAATAGATGTATGGGTCTTTTAGTCATTTTCTCACGGGTACACAAAAAACCCTATATCCATCTCTGGTATATATAATAGAAGCTAGGATAATTTGTTTACTTGGCAATGTGTCAACAACACCATGTGGAAGACAAAGGCCTATGATGTTGTGTGGATGCATCTCAAACAGATAAGGTTAGTGGTCTTCTTATTCTTCTTCCTATGTGTTCTTGTTTTCATGAATCCATCACTATATGAAGCATAAACCATAAAAAATTTTAGAGATCTAGTGGATCATATATGAAATCTATCTTCTAAATCTCCTCATTTTGTAGATCTATAAGGTAGATTTGATCACAAAAACTTTTTTGCAGATCTACTTGCTAATTTTGTTATAACTAGATATATACCCGCACGATGTTGCGGGTTATTTTTCTATTAATTATCACATGTATTACATGATTAAAATATGTATATAAGTAGAGCCGTCGCGTGGAAGGCGCTGGAGACGCGACGGTTGTGACCCTCCAAAAGCTTATTAATTTTTTCGACCCTGAAATAAAGATGCATTTCAATAGCCTAGTGGTATTATGTTATGATCTCTGTCTTTGGTCATGTGTTCGAGTCTCTTAAAAGGTGATTAGCGGCCTTTTTCTCGCGGGCGGCCCTCAAAATCGTTGCTACAGCTCTGTATATAAGAAGAGTATATGTAATTTTCTATGTCATCGTCGTCGATCCGTATTATACTTCCTCCTATTTATTGTACTTTTTTATATTTTGTAAAAAGTGAGTACGTAAATTAAGAATTTTGAATTATCTATAGAAGGCGAATAAAAATATTTATTAATTATATTTTAAAACTCTTGATCAAATCGCTAAATATAAAAGAACCAATAAAATTGGAAAACACCTCGAACAATATTTAGTTATAGTGGTTAAGACCTACACTTTTAATGTATAAGTGACATTATATCATTGATGTATATATGTGTGAATATTTAGACAAGTGAATTTAAAAATAGTGTGTACTTATGTTTTATTTTGATTGGTAACTCATTTTTATTTTTTTAAGTTTCTACTTCTCATAATAAAAAATGTTTATGCGTTATCACTTGGAGATGCTTTATAGTTATTATAGTATTGATTTGCTTTTAAAATTTGCAAATAATAGATACCGATTAGTAGTCCAAATTATTGTTTAGAGATTATTTAAAATATAAATCGTTGATTTAGATAGTATAAATTTTTTGTGATTTTCACAAATATACTCATTAGTAATTGAGTTGTTTTAAGAAAATAATTAAAATATAGATCATGGATCTTTTTACTATTTGATAATCTAATTACTTATATTATTGATTAGATTAAATGTTATATTATTGTATTATTAATTGAAGCTCTAATATTAGTAAATATCTTTTCCGTACATACGAAATGCATAAATATTTAGAAAATTGTTAATATTAAAAAAATCATGATTTTACTTCTTAGTTTTATTTTGATATAGGTAATATTAAATTGATAGAAGAGACTAAATGATAAAAGATATTTAATTTATGTAAAATTGATTTAAATAAATGATGTGTGTAAATATTTTATTTTAATTGGTCTATCTATTAGATATTTTTGATAACATGTCGCGTTTATAATTCACGAAATCGCTTAGGTGTCATCTTATGGAGAGGCTCTAGCTTTGTTATAGTATTGATTAGTGACATAAAAACTAAATTATGTACTTCTCAAGTTTCATGCCAATGTTTAAATTTCTTTATCATTTAGAACTCACTCAAACCATTAAACTATGACAATAGTATCTCTAATTTCTGCATGACCACTACTTTAAAAGTTCAGAAAACAGGGATTCTAATTGTTTTTCTTTTTTTTGGGTCAAAGAACTCTAATTGTTGGGAATCTATAAAGATCTTAATCACCATCCATCATTATTTTTTCAAATCTGTAAGAGCAAAAGTTGTGAATCTTACACCTTAATGGCAAAACAAAGCAATTGATATTGCAAATGTATTATTGTTTCAGGACACTCAAAAATAGCAATCTTCAACTACAACTACTAGAACATCGGTTCGGTCTCTCCAGATAATGTTTCAAGTTCTTTGAGAGTCTGATCAATTGCGTAGATCATCATCTTCTTCATCTGTAACGCAAAGAGGAAAAAAAACATAAACGTCGCTAAATATGATATGATACAAGATAGTGATCTATGCAATCGATCATGTTCTCAAAAACTTGAAACATTATAGGAATATCCCATTAAAGAAGGAAGGTTGAGAAGAAAACTTATGATTGGTAGTATATAAAAAAGGAATCAAAGGTAAAAAGAGCTGATAATAAAAAAAGTCTACTCTAACAAACAACTTATATATGAAGGTGCATGAATTCTGAGAGCTTCTAGTGGTCCCTTGCTCCCCTAACTATATGAATAACGTATTTTAGGAAGGTTGATGAGTTCTCTTTATTTTTTTTTTGGCTTCTAGCTCATCCCTATCGGCGTTTGGTTTTGGTTTTACAAGTAAATTAAAGGAAAATATAAAAAACTAGTACAAAATCAACCATTTATTAATTCACATATTCCCTAAAATGCAAACTACTTTTTGCCTCTATTTTTCTTTTTCACAATCGAGGTTTATTTGGTAAAATCCACCCATTAAGAAAACGGGAAAATCCCTGATATGTAGCGCACAAACCTGAATTTTTCCAACTCTAGCATTTTTTATTAAGACAGTAACCATTTTTAAGAAAACTTTCTTAAAATTCTAATAATTAAAAAAGTACTCATGAACCTATGTCAAAGTTCTTAATAATTAGGAAAGTACTCATATCTAGAGTTTCAGAAATACTTTTCTAATATTTAAAAAGCATATCTAAAGCTTCAAAAATACTTTCCTAAAAATACTAGATCGAAAACTAGGCCATTTGTGCTAGATTTGGCCAAAAAACTTAATTGAGTGTTAAATATGAGAATTGCCCGAAAAGAGAAAGTCCGTGAAATAGCATGTTTTTTTTATTTCTCTTCCACATCTAGCACACAAGCCTGAATTTTTTTTCTCACTCCTAAATATTTAATTAATGGTTTTGTATAGTTGTCAATTGGTCGGGCCGTCCATGGGCATGACCAGTCCAAACTATTACGGACGGTCCGTGGACAAGACCAAAAAACTCATGGTTCAACTGGACTAATGACCAATTTTGTACATGGACAAATTGGTCAAGACCAAATGGACATTGGACTATCCATAATATTAAAAATTTAGGGTTACTTTAATTTGAAGAAAATGAATTCACTTTAATTTCTCTCGAATCTCACATTTTTGCGGTTTTGCGGAAAAGTTACCATTTTATTGAAAAATAGTTGTTTTGGTGCAAAATGCGGTTTTAACGGGAATAAAAACGCGATTATGGCGAGAAAATCGCGGTTTGAGGATTTTGGGGAAAATCGCTTTTACCAAGAAATCACGATTTTGGCAGAAAAACCGCAGTTTTGAGGGTAAAATCGTGGTTTTGATGGAAGACTCACATTTTTGTGGGAAAGTCACGATTTTAGCGGGACATCTTGGTTTTGATGGTAAAATCACGGTTTTATCGAAAATTGCGCTTTTGGCAGGAAAATCTCGGTTTCGATGGTAAAATCACAGTTTTATCGAAAATTACAATTTTGGCGGAAAAATCTGGGTTTGACGGTAAAATCACAGTTTTATCGAAAAATTGCAGTTTTGGCGGAAAAATCACAGTTTTGCCAGAAAAGGTTTTGGCGGGAAAATCGTATTTTTATCGAAAAATTGTGGGTTTTGACGGGAAAATCACGGTTTTGGTGGCAAAACCACAGTTTTATCGAAAAATTGCAGTTTTGGAGGAAAAAACGCGGTTTTTGTAGTAAAATTGTGATTTTGGCGGGAAAATGCCTTTTTGACATGCAAATCGCGGTTTTTTCGAAAAATCGCGGTATGACAGAAAAATCACGTTTTAACGAAAAATCATTGTGAATAATGTTAACATGAAATGCTAAAATTAAATATAAATGAATAATCATAAATTGATTATAAATTAATAAATAAAAATTGGTCTTTATTAGTTTTTGACAATTTTTGGTTCGTCGTCCATTACGGACGGTCCAATTATAGCCCAAAAATGGTCTAACAAGAATGGACCAATTGACACCTCTATGGTTTTATTTGTAATATATACCTAATTCACCCAAAAATAACCTCTTATTTTCCAAAAAATGTTTCCAAAAGATTTTCAAATAAAAAAGTGGATTCATTTTTTTTTTCTCCACCAAATTTTGCATTCATTCATTTCCAATTGGCAGTTACATAGGTTTCGGATTACACGAATTTATGATCCAGACAAAGAAAAATGATATAATAAAAGGGTTTGATGAACACTTCACATAACTTAATCTTATCCTCTAAACATAGATCTGCCACCAAGATTGGTAGCTAGAAACCTAGTCGCCGTAGAGATCCAAAAAGAACGATGGTCCAACTCCCTGATTTCAAAACCCTAATGTCTATACTGATTAAAACGTTTTGTGATTTTAGTGTTAATGATTTTTAAAAGTTTATGCATTATTTCTAAATAGATATGTTTGATCTCGACTTGAGATTTGTATCGTGTAATTTAGGCATTGAGAAGTAAGTAAAATGACGTTTGGTGTCAGACTAAGAACACGACCTATGATGATGATCAATGCTTCATCTTTGTCTAATTACGCAACTATGTTTATGAAAATTTTTGAATTTTAGTTTTTCATATTTATTTACATATGCAAGGCTTAAATATTTATAGGATAATACTATTATAAAATAATCATACAATTAATAAAATATTTCGGTTTGATCTAGATTCCTTGATAATGGTAATTATTCGAGTATCTTAAAAAATTTATTCGATTTGGTTTAATTTTTTAGGTTGTTGCGATTTGGTTTTTCGGCTCCGGTTATAGTGTTCAGCCTTAATTATCATCAGTTAAAGCTTATATATAAGAACAACACAAATATAGTAACACATATAAAAATATGTGACTAATTTTGTCAATGAATAAAGAAATTTGAAACTTATATTATCAAACACTTGTTTCTTTTATAATTAAATATTTTATTAAACCGGCCTGTGAACCAGAAATCTAGTGAGTTAGAGCGGCTGCAACGGGGTTGCTAAGCGTTTCTTAACGCGAATACATATGCAATTATGAACAGAAAAATATAAAATATCTCGTTTATACAAAGGATCGATCCTTAATTAGAGATTTTAATGATTGAATCTTTAGCCACGTGGAAGGTTTTGATTGGTCCGAAATTATATTGTTTTTCCGGGTCGAAAAGGGAAAAATCATTTACGCGATATCTTCGAAGGAGAGCTTTTGAGACGCGATTCGAGGCGAGTCAAAGGCGATTTTTGTTCTCTGGTGTGTCAGGTAAATCGAAGACTTTCTATTGCTAATTTTTTGCTTTTGATTCGATTGTAGAAAGTTTTTCTCGCAAATTAGGGTTTGCGATTGAGTTTTGAATCGATTTGGGGCTTTTTTCTTCTCGATCTAGGGTTTTGAATCGATAGGGGCTTTAGGGTTCATTCTCTTTAAGGGTTTTCAATTGATTTGGGGTACAATTCAGTGTCTAGAAACGATTTGAGTTAAGATTTCTTTATAGCGATTTAGGGATCCTCATCTTTTTCTTAATTTGCAGGTTCGGATATGGATGAAGAGAGAAGTACACCATTGGACATTCATTTTTTAATATGATCCTTCACTATTCCAAAAAAACAAAAACAAAAATATTAAACTATTGTTAAGGACTCCAATGGTGTTCAAAAATATTAAACTATTGTTAAGGACTCCAATGGTGGTAACACCATTGGAGATGCTCCTAGATTTCGGCGACTCTGACGAATGTTGGAGTCGTCGGAATCTAAACATTACCTCTAATCCAGTGTATAACTAGCTCCAGTGAGTTGGAAAGGTGAAAATTTTTCTCTTCCACCGTCGTGGAGTCAACATTAGTTCCCAAACAGTTGCTGGTTCGGTCTATCCTTTCACCACCTCCATAAAAATGGTCGACATGGTTCATAACTACTCCTCTTACTACGTACTTTGGTGTCACCATCCAAGTTTTATTGTTTCATGCTGGAGAACAATGTCGACTTCCGCCTTGGTTCTGCCTTGCTACCGTGACCACACCACAACTCAGTGGAGTCGAAAAAATAAAATCCGATAATACTTAGTAAGAAGCAATCCGACACCACAAATTAAGCTCTTCACGTGACAACCTAAAACTACGAGGACGAGTAGGCTATTAACACTGTGGAGACAGCCACGTAACGTCGTAGACAGTCACATGAAACTGTAAAATTGGGGTTTGTGCTTCAATCGGGCGGTGGCCCGAACTATCGAATCCTGGAAGAACCTTCTAGATTTGGACACATTAGACCACTATTGAAGGTACAATCGCTACTACACCATTGAGAAGTCAAAATCGCATATAAAAAAAAGCATGGGGCCACTGTAGAACTTAATAAGAAATCGTCTTCACATACATGTACCAACAACTGCCTTCCAATGTTTGGGTAATAAGGTCGAGGGTACGATCCAAAAAGATCACACCACGTGGGGATGACAAACTAGCAGTTCATATTATGCATCAAAAACCTTGTACACAAGAGATGATGGCCAAAATCGAAACCACCATCACGAGTGTACATGTTGGCGTTGCTTTCAACCCAACAACTCAGTCTATGATCGCAAATAAGGCCAACAAATCAAAAGATTACTGTCAAGTTCAAATTCGAAGTTGAGGCCTAAGAGAAGAAACAAAGATTCACTACGCACTCGATATTACTCAAGGAGACATGGTCGTCATCCCGGTTGGGAATCTCGAAGCTTTAACAGCCAAGTAGTTAAACCTGATCCGTCTTTGATTTTCCTTTTAGATCGGTTATAATAAATCCCATAGGGAGCAGCTATACTTTGCATAAGACCTCACATATTTTCTACTTTTTTGCCTTTACATGAAACAGAAAAGAAACTACGAGAAGAAACCAAACATAAACAAAAAGTTTTATATTTTATAAAATATTTTGTTTAATGTTAAATATTGTTATTATTAGGGATACACATTGAATTTAGAGTCAATTTGTGGAATTAAAAAAAAAACAATATTTTGTTTTTAGGGTGTGAAAAAGAAAAATATTATAATATTGGAGTTGGTTTACAAAAACATCTCTCAATCCTTTCTAAAAAAAAGCATTTGTTGTCAAACAAAAAAAACAAGATTTTTGTTGGTTGTTAATTTTGCTAATAAGAGTTTTTTTTGATTAATTTACAAAAATACACTTAAAAGGAAAAGAAATTTTACATTTACACCTGTCTTTTAAAGGTTCTCAAATATACACCTCAAATATTACGGTTTAGGGTTTAAGGTTTAGTGATTAGGTTTAGCTATTAGGGTTTAAAGTTTAGAAATTATGGTTTAGGGTTTAACGTTTAGGATTTCTTTTAGTTTATGGGTATAATGGTCTTTTTCATTAAAAAGGGAGGTAAAAATAAAATTTTTTCAAGCGGGGTATTTTTGAAAAACAGACAATACAAAGGTGTATTTTTGTAAGTCTCCCTTTTTTTTCCACCGCGTGCAAATTCTCTTGAATTTACATAAAGATATAAATATCACTGCAAACAAACAATGAAAGTTTTTGATCTTTAGTTTGGATTTTGGTTTTTGGATCATTTCAACAATATTTATAAAAACAAAAAAATCTAAAATAAATAAAAACTTAGGGGGAGTTATTCAATTATAGAATGTGAAAGAATTGAAACAAATTCTAAAATGAGTGATTTGGAGTTATTGTGAAGGTTTAAAGAGAATTTGTGGAATTCCATAAAAAATGAGAGCAAAATTGTTGACAATTGACTCTTCACATTTGTTTTGGGGAATTCTATTAAATTCTTTTAAAATGAAAAGAAAGTAAAAAATATCCTATTGAATAACACTAAAACAGAAAACAAGGAAATTGAATAACATATCAATTTAAAAGAATTCGTTTAAAACACACTTGAATAACACAAGAATTAAACAGAATCTTTAATTTTTTAAATTCCATAGAACTCTATAGTTGAATAACACCCCTTAAAATCCTCAATGAAAGAGAAAAGAGGGCTGTTTTAGGAGAAACTCAAAATTATGGTTTTAGGATTTTTTTTACTACGTAGATTTTTGAAAAACTTGTTTCTTTGCATTTTAGGAAATCTATTTCTCTAAAATTTTGATTGGGTTAAAAAATGGTTTTCAGAAAAATAAAAACCATTTTGAAAACTACAAACAAGGCTTAAATTTGATCATTTTTTCAGTTGGATTTTGGCTCAGCCATTCTGTTTTTGCAGGTTCTATAGAACCAGTCCGATTTACTCAAAATTTTGATTTGAGTAAATCAGTTTCTTTTGATTCAAATGCATATCCCTCCTAATTGGATTCAGATCTAACCCACCCGCATCAATCATATATGCAATAAGCTTTCACTCACATATATATATATATTTATATAATAGAAGGATAAGGACTTACCTCAAGTTTGTCCTCTCTCGCCTTATGGTTCTTGGGAAGTTGGCGAAACTCCTCCGTTAGACGCAGACACTCATGAATGTTCTCTGGAGACACAAAGTCAACTGCGACCTTCGTGCATGACTGTTCCAAAATTTCGCGATCATAAACAACACATATAATTGAGTTTTCATTAGAGTTGTTTCCATTACAAAGCAAAATGTAAAAGAACAGAAACTATTGAGTTTACCTTTAGATTCCGAACTTGATGAGGACAACCCGCGGGAATAAACACCGCTTCACCTAGCTTTTGAACAAATGTCCATGGTTCTATCCCTTCATTTTCAGACAACATATAACTTGTCAATATGACCCAAAACACGACGCAAAACATCATATAACTAACCCCACAGGTAATGTAAAGTTCTCGACTTCTCGTTTACATACCAAATTCTGCTTTGAGTTTTCTTTTGTGTTCTACGGTTAAGTAGCATGTTTGGTCATGTATCGGATGGTAAACCTGAACAGAAGAAATGTCGAAATATCTCCTCAGTACACGAAAAGTAGGCTCATATAAATAGTTGCTTCAGGTGGGTGTGTTTATTACCTTTGTAACTGGACAACAAAAAGTGTGTCTAAACTCTTTGCAATGCTTTCTTAGATACTCTTCTAATTTAGGAACATCTTCTCTCCTAAATATGTCCCAAAGAGCACTGCCCGTTTCGTCATGATCCTGCTCATTTTCATAGCTCAGAATCTCTGACATGTTCGACTCTTCTTCCTCTTGGCTACAGCCAACATTGCTGTCTCCAGTGCCATGTTCCTCTAGCTTGTCTTGTTCCTTGTGTTTCTGTTTCAGAGCTTTGACTGCAGATATTTGTTCTTGGCTTAGGGTCACTTCAGCTGTATGCATTAGAATGTTCACCTACATGAATGGAAACATGAGTCTTTGGACAACAAAAACAAAGCCAAGAGTGTTAAAAACAAGCTAAAATGAGAAGCTTTACCGCGTCTGACATATCGCAGTGAAGCTTAGTGACAGAATCACCTCTACCGAGCTCATCTGGAATCCCATACGCGATGTAAGTTTTTGGACCCAAATCGGGTTTGATAAGTCCTTCAGGAAGCTTTGTTGCAATGTTAAGAATCCCGGTTCTAGGATCGGTATATTCTTGGAAAGGTAATGCGGATATGAACTCGTCACAATGACGAGGTAAAAGATCTTCAAACTTATCAGAAGGAGGCCAATCCTTTAGCTTCAACATCTCAGGCCAGAAGTTTTCATACGTTCTTCCTTTGCTATAACCTTCAAAGAAATGTCTAGTATTGATCTCCAGCTAAATTTGTATGAATAACAAAAATAGAGATTAGAACGCATTTGGTCATTTCAGATGCTAAGGTATACTACGGAATGAATCATATACCTCACAGTTGGCTAAACAATCAATTGCTTTGACTTCAGACATCTTAGAACTTGCTTTTGAATTCACATTTTCGCATAATGCACGCCACATAACCATCGGCTCCCAGCTTAAACCAGGTGTATTATCAAGAGCGTTCCTAACTATTACTGGTTCGCCTTTTGCCCAATGCTCTTGAAAATGTAGAAGTTCTTCCTCCTTCAAGACATCAAGAGATTCAGGACAAAAAAGATAGTTGTCGTTTGATCTCTTTCTCCAAGCTGCTTTCCTTGTCATATCGGTCTCAAAAGTAGAACACCTACAGTTCAACCCTCTAGGGGTGATATTGTATGAAACCAAAAAAGTTTCTGCCTTTTGTACCAAGTCTGACATCCACGTTAGTGGTAAGATTCGCTTAAGCTCCAAGATACTATCACCACAACCACCTAGCTCTACTGGTGCACAACTTATGCTTCCATTAAAACCAGCGTGCCACTTAACCGATGGGTTAGCTTCTTCGTCGTCAGTAACGTAAGAGGAGCTAGATTCTGCATCGAAACCATGCATATATCGATATCCTTTATCAACATAGTATAGCTTCATTTCAGGGCGTTCAGTTAGAGATCCTTCACGAATCTCTTGACAGCATTTTAAACAAAGCTCATAAGAGCATTTTGGGCAGCTTCGGTGCAAGTCAACAATTGAAGTTGCACAGTGATCACTGCATCAAAGATGATTACAATATGATTCTCTAGAACTAATTTAAATTATAAAAAAAATCAACTCTCTGTTAGATAAGTTAAGCGTGCTTACCAGTATACACGTTCATCACTGAAGCTTATTGTCTCAGTTACTTCAACGTCAGAAGGCAATACTCCTACAGAAACAGGTCATATATTAGCAACAAAATCACTCTGAGCAACTGGACCATGTCTAAGGAAATAAGGAGCAAAAGATTTGTACCTTGAATCTTTGCCTCAGTTTCAATCTCTTGGTTCTGGGATTTGACTAACTTATTCAGAAACGGAAGCATCAATGCAATCAAGTACTGGAGATGATTGCGTTTCTCAGAATTCGAGAGGTCCCTCTTCGATGTCTATAATAACAACAACACAAATCCCAGTTAGCAAAGCTAAGCACCTTCTGTTTCTCTTAAAAGCCAAATCTTCTGCGCGCCAGAATAAACTCGTACCTCGACTGAACCATTTAAATGCAAGCAATTGCTGCAATTACAATTTTTGCGGCAGAAAGGACATTTATCAACGATATCATCCTCAGATAGATTTGGATACCTGAAACCAATAACAAACAGAGTATGACTATCAGAATGTATTTCATCACAAGACAAATATAAATAGTTAAGACAGAAACTAACCATTTCCTTACACATTGAGTGCAATACATCTTCTCTTCGCATTCACTACAAATCAGAAGAATTATCCTTTCCCCTTTCAAACACTGATGACAGACTGCATGGCGTTCCTTTGATTCCTGACATAACAAAAATATTATATATTTTGAACAATTTTGGTTGATGGGGATTCAAGGAACTTATATGCAAGGCTCGCTACCTTTGAAGTATTTTTGGTGCTTGTGCAGTCATTAGAAAACCCGTTTTTCGTAAGGGAATCTGAAACTTCTGAAGTCGGCGAATGTGACCGAGAACGACAAACATCTGTCAGATTTTCTGAATTGTTGGAACTTCTCTCGGCAGCTTCACAGCCTAAATTGCGGCTCCTGCTTCGAGATGCTGCCTTGATCTTAGAAATCAGTTCAAGTTCTTCCTCCCATGCCCTGTCTTCTTCAAGTTCTATTTTGCGTCTGAGTCTCCTTTTACTAGAGATTCCAGAAATCCAATCGCCATCATCATCATCTTCTAAATGTTCCTCTTTCATATCAGATATTGATTTTATCTTAACTTCAACTTCTTCTTTGGTCCTCTCTCTCCTTTTCTTGGAGATCCTCTGCATCATACTAATATAATCACTTAATAGGCAATCATCATCATCTGCACAATGTTGGTCTTTCTTATCAGATGTTGCCACTTCAACTTCATCACCGCTCTCTACTTTGCTCGCTTTTAGGTTCAAAGTCTTTGTCTTTCTTTTTACCGCTGAATTGTTATCAGTTCCCGAATGCTTCGGTTTCTTATTACAGACTTGTGATCTGAAAAGCCTGCTGGATCTTGTACATTCCTCTTCTTCATCCTCTTTACTAGTAATAAATTTTCTCTTAACTAAACTCAGACTTCTCTTCTTCCTAGTCGACCAAGAAAATTGAAAGGAAATAGGAGAAGTCTCCAAGAGAGGATAATGCTCCAAACTAACTCCATCCAAAACTACAGACTCCATTTATTAGCTGCAAAAGAGACACACAATCGAGTTCTTCGATTCATAATCAACAAGTAGATACAATCACAATAAAACAGAGATACCTATGGATTCCAATTCAAAGCAGATTAAATCCAAACGTATAGACAAATCGATCAAAGACTCACCACTAGAATTGAAATCCTACGAACTAAATCTTAGTACGAAGAGCTCCAAAACAAACAAACATAGATTCAATCGACTCCGATCAAAACAGCCAAACAATCAAATATAAATTATAAAAGAAAGCGAACAAATACGTTATGATTCCAGAAAGTTGAGCTTGGAATCGGAGAGTAAATTTGTACCTCTTTAGTTCAAAGAAGTTGGAGATTTCACAACGATGATCCTCTTACGGATTCCAGTGACAATTCTGAGAAACAAACCCACAACGCAAAATATACGCTTTCCTTTTTATTCCGTGAATTTCGCAGAAGAAACTAAAAGAAAAAATGGAAAACACGGAAAAAAAAAATGCAACGCACATAATCATACCGTTAAAAAAGCAGATACTACTCTTAGAGCCACAAGATTATCCGTGGAGCGCAAGCTCACCAAACAAATGCGTGGCAGGTGATTATTACCCCCACCGATACGCTACGCATTTTACTACTACACCTACCATATTTTGTGTGAATAAATTCTTAATAATATATATTTTTAATTCTTTCATTTTTTTTAAAGTTGAAAAACGAAGTCTTTTTTATGAACCATTTATTTTTACTCTTAAAAAGTAAAATTAAAAGAGAGGGGAAACAAAAAAGAGGGAAACAAATATTGACTAGAAACTATAAATCTTTACCACGTGAAAACTAAATTAAATGCATTTACGTAACTCAGATTTGCATTAGTACGCATTACTTATTTTATTCAACAAAAAAAATAAATTTATTCTATTAAAAGAGAATCCTATTTTTATCTACTTAAAAATATTTTACTTATTCATAACTCATTAGAAATATTGTGTATACTCATTATTATTTAATTAACAATACAATATAATTTAATAACAACTAAATCTAACAATATTTCGATTATCTTCCTAAAGTGTATAATATTATCTAGAACAATCAAATCATTTTTTTAACATTATGTTAATAAAAACGATACTATTTATAAAACGTAATAATATTAATAGGTTATAAGATTGTACTTTCAGTTATTAATCGTACTATCAATTAAACGGGTTAATGTGTATTATGTTATTATAAATATAAAATCATAGTTTTAGTATAACATGATAAATATAAAATTATTAATACATTTCAATTAACTTTCATATTATTAATAAACATATAATTAATACAAAACAATAATACACGTAGAATAATCTCATACATTTATTACACACTAAAAATCACATAAAACACATAACAATTACAAAATTTTGAGGAAATTATTTTTTAAAACAATATTGTAAATATCATTAGCCCAAAACGCGGGATAAAACCTAGTTATTAATTACTTTCAAATCTATTTCTACCCTTTTTAACGCTTTAAAAAGAGGAGAGGGTACACTCCATGTTCAACCAGATGGTTGTAGAGAAACAAAACAACAGAACAAGCACCAGTAGGTACCAAAGACAAACCTAAACAACGGGACAAATCCCTTATCAAGAAAGAAACTAAAAGGAAGAAAAACATGAGAAGTTACTGAGATAGCTTGTGGACCACGCTAAACATAAGTAGAGGCAGGTTCAGTATGTTCTTTATCTTCCAACATCGATTTAAGCCAAGTAGGCTCTTGAATTGCAATGTACGATTGATGGCGATTCTCATTAGTGACACTTCCAGCTATAGCATCTGCAACTTTGTTGCTTCCTTTGGGTACAAAAATCATTTTCCAGAAGTCAAATTTCTCCAACCATCCTCTGATATCTTCTAAGGAGAAACGGTACCTTGGATATTGGAAGGGGTGACTCACAGCATCAATAGCATCCGCTGATGTGGTCTCTAAGATGATTCTTCTCGGGAATATATGATACAAGCTTTCAATAGCCCAAGCCAAACTCGTTATACAAGCTTCAAGGGGAAATTGAATGTCAGAAAAAGAACGTCGTCCATGGAACAGGGCTTTGCCATTGTGATCTCGCAAAATCCAGGAAGCTCCACTGTTTTTTGAAGACCGTTGCCACGAAGACCCGACGTTACACTTGAAAAATTCCTCAGGAGGGCGTGACCAGGGGATCGGAGAGGTTCTAAAGCAGGGCGGTGGTAAAGAGGTGATCAGGCTGCGAGAGTTAACAGAGTCATTCGTCGCCAACCACAAATTTTCATCTTCATTCGCTTTAGTAGCAATAGAGAAAGTCGAGCACGAGATGCGTTCAAAAACCAGGGAGTTTCTCGACTTCCAAAGCTGCCAGAGAATCCATGGGAAGGTAACGATGCTCGGAAAGGTGTTCCTCTGTTTTGAATAGATAGACCAAATGTAATGTAAATTGAGAAAGGTTGAAGTACGTGAGAAACCATGTAGGGGTGCAGGTATCAAGGCCAAAGACCATGTTTGTTGAGCGTAATCACAGTGGAACAGCAAGTGGTTAATGGTTTCTGGTTCGAGGCTACATCTTGGACAAAGAGAATCCGTTCGTAAGTGTCGGAACTGTAGCCTTTCGAAGACTGCCAATGCTCCTGCTAAAACCTTCCAGAGGAAGTGTCAAATCTTGGGTGAGGTTTGAATCTTCCAAATTTGTGATCATAAGTTCTTCTCGATTGGAGGTAGGCTTGGAGATAGATCCGGTTGGAAAGCAGCGTTAGATTCCCAGACTTTGTAACCGCTTCGGGAGGTGTAGTTGTCGTTGTTGGTATAACTCCATGTATAAGAATCCTTGTAAGTGGTGTATGTCTTGAGCTGTAAAATGGTCTCTGCATCTTCTTGTACGAACAGATGGCGGATTAACTCCTCCTTCCAACGCAAGGTCACAGGATCTAGGAGATCACTAACCTTTAAGCTAATATCCATGTTCTCCGAGAGAGAAATAGGAGGCTTAGGTGAGCCGTGAAACAACCAGTTATCCAACCAAACATAGGTACTTTTTCCATCTCCTATTACACGAGTCAATCCGACCTTTAGTAGTTCCCAGCCATGTAAGATACTACGCCACGCGTAAGAGGGTCTTTTTCCTTCAAAACATTCGAAAATGGAGCCATCTTTGAAGTATCGTGATTTATAGACTTTCGTTAGCAAAGAATCGGGACATGACCACATTCGGCAAGCTTGTTTTGCAAGTAAGGCTTGGTTAAAACCACTTATGTCATGGAATCCTAATCCGCCTTCACTTTTCTGTTTACATAGTTTTTTCCACGCAATCCACGGGAGTTTTTTCTTGTTCGTTTTATCACCCCACCAAAACTCTGACATCGCACCATCAAGCTTCTTACAGAGATCCTTAGATAGCTTAAAACAAGACATTGCATACACGGGAAGGACAAGACCAATGGATTTTAGAAGGATCTCTTTTCCACCTTGTGAAAGAGTCTTGGCAAACCATCCTTGTAGTCTAGCCTGCAGCTTCTCTTGAATATAGTTTAGAAGTTTGCGTTTAGACCCACTAAAACATTCCGGTAATCCAAGATATGTGCCCTCTCCTCCTTCTTTATTGATGTTTAGAGCGAGCTTAACATGCTGTTTGGTTGCAACATTGATCTTAGAACCAAAAATGATAGAGGATTTATTGTAATTGATTCTTTGACCGGAAGCATCGCCATAACGCGTAAGACATCGCACAAGCTCTTCACTTTCTTTGACGTTAGCCTTACACATTAAGAGACTATCATCCGCAAATAACATGTGATGGATTGCGGGTCCGTTCTTTTCAAGCTTAATAACATTCAAGGAGCCAGAAGATTCTGCCTTATTAAGAACATGGACCAAAGCCTCTGCGCACAAAATGAAGAGAAAGGGGGACAAGGGATCACCTTGACGAATGCCTCTCTCAGGTTTAATAAAGCCATGCGGTCTCCCGTTGAGTAGAACCGAGTATGTAACTGTCGATAAACATGTCATAACCCACCGAATCCATACTCTAGCGAAGCCCATTTTTTTCCAAAAGCACTTCCATAAAACACCACTCCACACGATCATATGCTTCGGACATATCGGTTTTTACCGCCATGTATTCATCATCGACCTCAGAGTTAGTACGGAGAGCATGCACCATCTCATGAGCAATTAGTATGTTATATGTAATTACTCGTTCGGAAACAAACGCTCCTTGTGTTTCCGAAACAATATCCGAAAGTATAGCTTTGAGCCGACCACAGAGTACCCTTGATATAATCTTGTAGTGGACCGAACATAGACTTATCGGTCGCATATCGGTCATCAAAGAAGGAGCTTTGATCTTTGGGAGAAGAAACAATTGGGTGTGATTCCATGCTGGTGGCATAATGGCTGTGTTGAAAAATTGCATGATCTCCGAGGTAATACTTAGTCCCACAATATGCCAAAACCGCTTGTAAAAGGTTCCGGTAAATCCATCAGCGCCTGGTGCGCTACTGCTTTTCACGCCAAAGGCCGCAACTCTGATCTCCTCTCTTGTAACCGAGGCAGATAAGAAAGTATTCATCTCGGAGGTGACCCGTGGTGCGAAGCCTTGGAAGAAGTCATCCGTGTCAACGGGGTTGGTACTCGTAAAGAGTTCTCTGTAGTATTCAACCGCAATCGTTCCTTTAGACCCTTCTGTAAAGTGTTCAATCCCATGCGAGTCCTTCAACATCACCACTTTGTTTTGTATCTTTCTCCCTTTCACACTATTGTGAAAAAATCGTGTATTACGATCGCCTTCCTTTAACCATTGCTCACGACTCCTTTGTTACCAAAACACTTCTTCCTCCTTATAAGCAAGAGTTAAATCATGCTTTAAGTTCCGCATCACACCAGAATCGGGTCGTGGTTTAGCTATCTCTTGTTCCAGTGACGAATGAAGACAACTTATACGATCTCCAGAATGCATATTATTATTGCGTTTCCAACATGATATTTCCTTGCGACATCGAGAGATCCTTTCGTTAACCGTCAGATGTTGGTCGAAATTAACACCACACCAACCACGCCTGATCACATCATCTATCCCAGCTTTCGATATGATTCTTTTGTCAAAATAAAAACGTCATTACCTCGCTCCTCTGCTTCATGAGAGAAGTGAATCAATATAGGTCGATGATCGGAAGCCCACATATTGAGATATGTCATGTGCGATCTCGGAAACAAACAAAACCATGCATCATTGCCAAAGCTCCTATCTAAGCGGCATTGGACCCATGAGTTGTCTCGCCAAGCATCCCATGACAAGGAAACACCAGAGCTCATGAGCTCTTTTATCTTGCAATTCTCCACCATGTTCCGGAAATCCCAGAAAGATGACTCATGCCTTTCAGCCCCACCCGACTTATCATTGTTGCTCATAAGTTCATTAAAGTCACCAACCAGAATCCATGCATCATCACGTGAAAGACTAGTATTCGAAAGCTTATCCTAAACCACTCGTCTGTGAGCCCGTACGGGGTCTCCATATACGCAAGAAAGATAGAAAAAAAGTGATCCCATTTTAACTTTAAGATCGATAATGCGTTTATCCGCGTACAAAACATCGACATCAAATGATCCCTTCCACATAACCGCTAATCCCCCACTTAGCCCAATTGGATCAACGGTAACCAACTTATCATAGCCTAGACTCTTTTGTAAACCAGAAACGTACTCAAACTTTTGCTTAGTCTCCATTAAAAAAAGAAAATCCGGAAAATATTTTTTACGTATTTCCCGTAAACGACGAACTGTCTCAGTGCCTCCTGCACCTTGACAGTTCCAGCTCATAATACTCATTGGCTTCGCAGCGGCTTCAAAGCGGAAGCCACCGTATTGTCATGATGTCTTGGGGATTTCGAAACGCAATGCTCCTGCACCATAGGAGCCTTCCTTTTACCACTCACTTTAGTCTGATCTTCATGTCTTTTCACGAGAGTTGCATCATCAACCTTCGTATTGTTTTGCTTCAGTTTTCGCTTCCAAGCTGGTTGACGACGACACCATTGATGTTTAAGGCCAGAAGCATTTGAAACAGATGGCCCCAGGGACGAGCCTAACTGGAACCTTACCACCTATGTTTCCGCGGATTGAGCAGCAAGTCGTATCGCTGAGGTAACTTCTGGTTCTTCACACACGGAGGTACTTTTGATAGGTTCAGAAGCTATAGATTCGCCATTCAACAGGTTGTGACGTAGTCCCTTCTCCATATCCTGAGCTGATCCGGAGACACGGTTTTGGATCTGTGTATTCACCAGTTTAAGAACCGGCCTTTGAGAGGATGCCTTGTCCATCTCATCCTCTGCCCACTGTTGAACTCGAAGAATTCGAGCTTGTCTTTCTGTAGGATCAACATGGGATACATACATCAAAGCCATTCGTTGGTCTTCAGAAGAGAGCGTAGGGAATGAGGGAGGAAAACCAGGAGGTGGATTGATGGAGGGCAAACGATGAGAGCTAGAATGATGTCCTCTCTGTCCCTCAGAGATATTACCACTGAGAGGCAGAGCAGTTTGCTTCAGCAATGGGCATGACTTATTGTCGTGAGTTAAGCGGAAACAGTGAAAACAACGTTTGCGCAGACCTTCAAACTCATACTTGACTAACACCGAGTTATCACCAGGAAGATTCAGAACCTTAGAAGTATATGCTGGCTTGGAAATCTCAAGGTTCACTTGCACACGCACATACTCTGTTTTTTGAGAGGATGATGGGTCATACTCTACTATTCCAACATGTCCAATAGCTTTCGCCAACCGATGGATAGTGTCTACCGTGAAGTATCTTCGTGGTATATCACTGATTTGAACCCAAACGTCAAAGGAACTGAGAAAATCCTCTGGAGGGTTGGGCACCCATCTCTCGAGAAGCATTGTCCAGTGATTAAAACACCATGGTCGATCTTTTAAAACAGCAAGAAGATCCTCCTCTCGCTGGAACACAAACTGAAAGCGGTCTCTAGACAGAGCAATGCCCTTGACCCGCTCATAAACTCTCCAAATACGGGGCATGGACTCAATCATTTTGTCCATCGGTAAACTGTCCGGATTAAGGAGCCTCCCCAACAAGCTTAAGGAGTCGTCACAAAACAGCTTAAAGCGAGGGCTATCTAGTAGCTCGATGGGTTAGTCTTCCGCAAGTCTCAGGGACTGAATAGCCAGGTGAAGTTGCTCCGACATTGAACTAGGGGCACGACGACGGCGGATCAGCAGGGAGCGGCGGATGAAATTTAAAGCTGGTGATTGGTCGAAGGAGATAGATAGCTGGTCTCTTTTAAGCGCATTAACGAAGGGATTCATAGAAATAGAAGGTGTAATATTTCGTTGTATAGAAAAGAAAACAGAGAGACTAGAGAAAGGAAAGAGGTGATGACACGCGATCAAGATCGATGTCAAGAAAGGAAGGAAAGATACTAAACTTATGATGGACAAACCGTAGCACTTAAGCCGGCAATAATCAGGATCAATCAAAGAGCTCGAAAAACGAAAGAGGGTGAAATGAGAAAGAAAGCAAAGCCTCTAATTCATTTGGAGGGGGCTAAGCTCAAAAAATGAATTGCCAAACTTTTTGCGCATAGTTTTTGATCTATTTCTACTCTAGTCAATGGTTTAGTCCTTGTGGATTAGTTTGCATTTAAAGGACGCTTCTAAATTTGGATTTATTATTATTCTCTACTCATGTTTTTTTTTGTTAAAAATTTTCTATTTAAATGCAAAAGAAAATAAAAAGGGTTTTACAGAGCCCATAAACCCAATTGTTTTAAGCTTACATGCCAATTGAAGATAAAAGTTACTAGGTGGTGCCAGCGAATTCGCGAATGAAAGCAAGAATAGATATAATACTTGGGTCCAAAGAATCGGAGTGCATCAGATCCAAAAAAATTGATATCGAAGTTGAACCGAAATCGATAAAATATTTGTATGAATGCAAAATTTTATTACACGAAAAACGAAAACCGATCTCGACACGAATCAAAATATCCGAGTGCCAAGAAGTACCTAACAAAAATTATATACTTATATATAGTAGTTATTTTAGATTTAATATCCAAAATATTTAAAATAGCCGAAAATAACCCGGATTATCTAAAAAATATTGGATTGTTGAGGTTTTTTAATGTATATTTGGATTTTTCTATATAATTTAGATATATATAAAAACCTGCGAATTTCGAATATTTTATATGCGAAAATCACTTAAGTGTATTTTGATTTAATATATAGGAGGATTTTACTCTGCGTATAATATTTTAAATGATTATTTATATTGATAGTTTCATTGAAAATTTAAACCATAAAAAATTTTATTTCTATAAATGTATACATCAACTATATATAAGATATTTTATCGTTTTTTAAAAAAAATTAGTTTTTTGTAACGGTATATTTTTTATTTTACTGTAAATCATTTTCATTTTCTCAAACATGATATAAAATTGTTTTGGATTAAATATTTTTATAATATAAATGTACATTATATGTTATTATCGACTTTATGATAGTTTCTCTAGTATTTTTATTTACTAATTTAATATGGAAAGTTGTTTATCAATTATTGTTAAAGTCAATATCACATGTATATAGAAAGTTAATCAATTCTGAGTATATTGTCATTTGACAAAACATAATTTTTAAATTAATTAGTCAAATTATATGGATAGTTAATATATTTATAATTTAAAATAATTCTCAACTTCAATAAATGTATATTTAAATAGATAATACTATTATTTTATTGATGATCGAAATAACATTAAATTTTTTATAATTTTGAATATGTAAATTACAATAAAGATAAAACGTAAGAGTTTAAATATAATATTTAATATGTAAATTTCAAAAAGTGTAAAACCTAAAATTATAATTATAATGTTTCTAATATCTCGTCCAAAAAAATTAAGAAAATTTTTATGTAATTATCATATTTATAATTTATAATATATTTATAAAACGTATATATTTTTATTGAATAATAATGTGTATACTTTTAAAGCATATTTTAAATATATATTTTTATTGCCACTCTTAAGTTAGCAAGGATAAAAAATGATACAAATTAAATAATCAAATGTTTGGCAATTGAGTTAAAATTGTTGATTTAAGAAGAGTGTTTGGTAATTGAGTTAAAGTGATTCATGATTTATTTGTGTTATTTTAAAGATGAATTAATTAAATCAAAACTAAATTAAAATTTCAAATCTTTCGTCCAATCAAATTAAAACGTTAATGTCGAAAGCTCACATATGAATGACACGTAAGCGAAAATCACTTAAGTATACTTTGATTTAATATATAGGAGGATAATAGAAACAAATCTGAATCAGATAGTTGACATTGAACCAATTTTGTGGGTTAGGAACTCAATTACTTCTCCAACCAATTTTTTGTTACGATTCATTCAATAAATGGTGCTCTTTTTGCAGACGCGAGATCAATTAGGGTTTTGTTCCAAGGTGAGATCCTCTCTTGAGAACTAGATTCTCTGCTCATGTTTATTGGCATTATTATCGTTTTATATTCATGATTGGTTTTATCTTCAAACCAGATTTACCCGAAACCAATATACTTTTTGTCATTCAAGTCTAGATTTTATTAGTACCTTTTATGTTTTTGATAGAAACCTACAGAGACACACCAATTAAATAAGAAAATAAAAACTACGACGACAACAATTAAATAAAACGCACAAACTTAAATAAAAGTAATAACAACTAGAAACAACAACAATGCTAAAAAGCTAAAGGAATGCCGCTAGTCCAGTTAATTTTTTAAGAACTTCTGTTAAACCATGAGTCCTAATTTGGTAGAAATCGGTTTGCTCAAAGCTTGTCTCCATATAAATTGTATTGTACCGTTCGGATTTACAGGATCAGCCAAACACGAAAACACCTCAAACATCTTTTGCCTTCAAGTTTTTACTGTTGGGCCCGAGCTCGGCATCGGGATACCAAGCCCAGAAAAAAGACTAGTTGGACCCAAGGCAGAAGAAGAAGGCCCATCAGATATGAGGAAAAATTTGGCTAACTGTCAAGCCCGTGACCTCGGCCCAGTCTCAGGCCGAGGATATGGCCGACATCATTTAATGAAGGAGTCAGAAGGAGATTCGTTGAGCATTTAATGAAGCGCACTTCCTCGGTTCAAGCCGCCTCGAAGAAGTCACGTGGAGTAAATGCAGAGGTCTCGGCATCAACCACAACCGATGCATGCAAAGAGAAGACAAGAAGAAAGTTGGTAACGACACGTGGATTCCACCTCGGTCTACAATTATAATTATATCAAGTTACTGTAGATCTTAACCACCTATAAATAGGTCGTTAAGTTCATTAAGTAGGGGATCAAAAAAAAGGAAGAGAGCAGAGACCGACTAGAAAAGACTTAGAAAGATAAACACTTGTAACAATCTCAAATCATTAAAGCATCCAAATTTCTCGGTTCTCATAAAAATCATAGATCTACTCGGTTCTTAAACCGAAAACTTGGTTTATTTGGGGAGAAAATATTCAAAGTATAAACTTTGACCTCGACCAAAGCAACATCGAAACCGAGAATAAAACAGAAGAGCGGATAAAGGAAAATTCCTAAGTACTAAATAATTAAGGGATTAAAAAGTCAAAGGAACTGATCCTCGATTCAACAGTTGGCGCCGTCTGTGGGGACCATTAGAGTAATCACAAAGTAGTAGAGCATTAAACCGAGCAAACTAAGTCGGTATCATGAGCNTCGGCATCATGAGCACATCCATGAACGTCTCAAGTGACATGCTCGCCTCAACAAGCAGAGAAAGAGTGTCAGAAGGAGCTGGAGTTGAATTAAATCCACCTGTTGATTTCCGGATCAAACATTGAATCTTGACAATCCACAAGCCGAGCACGAACCAACAAGAAATCCTCCAGGAGTGCAACTGACCTCTGAAGTTCACGGCTTGGAAGCCACTCTCCAGGCAATGATGGGTCGGATCGAGCAAATAGCTCAACAAACTAATGCTCGGTTCGAAGCTTTGTCGGCAATGCCAAGAGCCACAGATGTGTCACCTCAAATTCAAGACAGGCAACCTCGGCAGTCGGAGCAATTCATAAACCAGCTTCAGCATGACTTATTTGGAACTCCATCAGATCCGCAAGGCACAGTTGTCAACCATGATATCTCGGCTCAAAATCAATCGGCCAACCTTGAAATGCCGCCACCAACAATATCTCAACAGCGAAGCATATAAAACAGCAGAGACCGAGAAATAGAGCTACTAAAAATCAAGTTGCAAGAAATGATCTCAAAGGTGCACAAGGCAATTAGCGCGGCTCCAGAAATAGACAGAGTTTTGCAAGAAACCCAAAGCGATCCGTTCACTGCCAGAGTCAGAAAATTTTCGCTTCGACACCTCGGAAAGCTTGCTCTCCCTAAATTCGGCAGAATGTCCGACCCAAGCCAGTTTCTGATAGCCTTTGGCATCGCGATGAGAAGAGCAAGGTTGACTCCCGAAGAGTATGATGCTGGCCACTGTCAACTTTTTGTAGAAAATTTGGAAGGAGAAGCTTTGCAATGGTTCTCGGGTTTAAAGCCGAATTCAATTGACAGTTACCAGCAATTGTCAACAACTTTCCTCAAGCACTATTACATGTTCATCAAGCAGAGAGCTTCAGAAGCCGATTTATGGACATTATCCCAAGAACCGAGGGAGCCCTTGAGAAAATTCATTGAACGATTCAAAAGCGTGGCATCCAGGATTGCGATCTCTGATGAAGCAGCTCTTCCAGCACTTCGGAACGCCCTTTGGTACGAATCAAGCTTTAGAGATGATTTAAAAATCAACAAGCCTCAGACACTAGAGGATGCGTTACACCGAGCGACGCTGTTCATCGAAGTTGAAGAAGAAAAACTAGCCATGACCAAAAAGCATACCTCGGCAAAATCATAAAATCAGAAAGAAAAAGAGAAGTCAAAAGACAAAGAAGAATATGTGGAACCCCGACAACATTATGATAAAGAATATACCGACAAGAAAAGCCAAGGAGAGTTCTCCAAAAAGGCGACAAACTACTATGTGTCTCAGCCAAAATCCAAAGAATTGTTATCATGGAACAAGATGATTCGAGGACAGGAGCGGGATTCCGAAAAATACTGTCAATATTACAAGCAACCCGGTCACGCAACCGAGGAATGCAGGCACCTAACTAAGCTCTTGATGACCAAGTTCCAAAAAGGGAGATTGACGTACCGGCAAGAGAAGGAAGTACAGAAGACAAGAAAAACAGCAAGGAAAACTTTGAGCAAAGAAGTAATCAGGCGCAACAAAACCACCAACGTCAAAACTTGAAAATACACGCGAATCAACCGACCTCGATGACCGAATTAAAAAGGGATCGGGTGTATGACGAAGACGAAATTCCTCCAGCACCAAGAAAAAGGATCAATATGATAATGGGAGGATTGAAAGATTGTTCAGATTCAGTCTGAGCAATTAAAGAAGGAGAACGTCGGGCCGTCAGCGCCAACAAATGGAAACAATATGTAGAAGACAACTAAAAAGTCGGCGATACCCCAATTACCTTTTCTGAAGCGGATGCCCACGGAGTCGACATGCCCCACAATGATCCTTTGGTGATTGAGCTAATGGTAGCAGACTGTGAAATGACACGGATCATGGTAGACACTGGGAGTACGGTGAATATCATCTTCAAAGAAACATTGAAAAAGATGAAATTAACCGACTACGTAATTAAGCCGAGCGCTAAGCCTCTAACCGGATTCAACGGGCAGTCGGAATACACATTCAGGTCAATCAAGCTACCAGTCTATGTCTGCAGAGCGACCAAAATCGTGAAATTTCTCGTCATCGACAAACCGGCTATTTACAACATTATCCTCGGGACTTCATGGTTACATGCAATGAGGGTAATACCATCATCTTATCATCAATGCCTGAAATTTCCAACCAAATATGGAGTCTTCATGGTTAGGGGCAACCAGAAGGAATCAAGATCGTGTTTTATTGCCGAACATAGGTTAAGAAGGGCAGCCCAAGCTTGCTTAATAGCGCGACCAGCCATAGAAGAAACTCCAAACAATACAGATTCGCCGAGCAAGGAGTCGACTCTAATGATAAACATTGATCCAACAGATCCAACAGATCCAACAAGGTGTGTCGGGATCGGAGCCGAGCTTCCGGATCATCTCAAAGGGGAAATAATCAACTTTTTGAAGAGCAGAGTCACAACTTTTGCATGGATGATCTCGGATATGCCGGGGATAGACCCGAGCATCGCCAGCCACGAGCTGAATATTGATCCAACTTTCAAACCAATAAAGCAGAAGCGAAGAAAACTTGGTCCAGAAAGGACAAAGGCAGTTAATGATGAAGTTGACCGGTTAACAAAGGCAAAATCAGTGCTCGAGGTAAAATATCTAGACTGGTTGTCAAACCCGGTTGTCGTAAAGAAAAAGAATGGAAAATGGAGAGTTTGTGTAGACTTCACAAATCTAAACAAGGCGTGCCCAAAGGACAACTATCCATTGCCCAATATAGATCGACTTGTAGAAGCGACAACCGGGAATGAACTCCTTTCCTTTATGGATGCATTCTCAGGATACAACCAAATTATGATGCACCCCGACGATCAAGAGAAGACTGCCGTCATCACCGACCGAGGAAAATATTGCTACCGAGTCATGCCCTTTGGACTTAAGAATGCCAGAGCCACGTACCAACGCCTCGTCAACAAGATGTTTGCCGATCAAATAGGTGACACGATGGAAGTCTATGTCGACGACATGTTAGTAAATTCCCTCAAAGCACAAGATCACGTGACACATTTACGGGCATGTTTTCAAGTTCTTGACAAATACAACATGAAGTTGAACCCGACTAAATGTACATTCGGAGTAACATCAGGTGAGTTCCTCGGCTATCTTGTGACTAAAAGAGGAATTGAGGCAAACCCAAAGCAAATCTCAGCAATCGAATTTCTGCCATCCCCTCGAAATTCGAAGGAAGTGCAAAGATTGACAGGAAGAATTGCAGCACTAAACCGGTTTATCTCAAGATCAACCGACATATGTCTACCTTTCTACCAGCTCCTCACAGGAAATAAGCGGTTCGAATGGGATGAAAAATGTGAAGAAGCATTCAAACAACTAAAGCAATATTTAACCACGCCACCCATTCTATCAAAACCCGAGGAAGGAGAAAGTCTTTACTTGTACATTGTTGTTTCATCTCACACAGTCAGCAGCGTGTTGATCAAAGAAGACCGAGGCATCCATAAACCGATCTTCTATACCAGCAACAGTCAGCTGGCTTGGAGCGATGCATCTAACCCGGCAAAAGTCTGTAAAAAGTTTTGGGAGTGGGGTCCAGAGCCCACCGAATTTGAAGTAGGATTCATAAAGACAAACCCAATCCTCGGGACAATTCCAGAGACGCTCATGCTCCTCGGGAACCCTAACAACGAAACTAGGAATTTCATGTCGCCACGGAAAGGTAGAATTAAGAGTCTCCTCGGTGGACAATGTCCTTCCTACAAGTCGAGGAGGCCTAGTCTTCTTCTCTGGCTTGCCGACCTCAGGCTCCTCTCCCGATTTCTTTGTCTGCTGCCAAGTGTCAACCCAGGCCTCAGGGTACGTATAATTCAGGTTGGCAGGAATGATACGACCAAAAGAATCGACTATCCTCGCAGCCGAGCTCGGAGGAGCCGCAGATTCTGCGTCATCTTTCTCTTCGTTGGGAATGTTACCGACCGTCTCATCACCCCTCATCTCCAATCGTTCCCTAACTAACTTATACTTCCTATCGAAAGACTCATCCTTGGTAATTGAAACCGAGGAGTTATTATTTGAAGAAATCCTTTCTTCGGAACCTTCTACATTAGAAGGACCGGAAGATGAAGACCGAGAAGAAATGGATACAACCGACATATTCAAAAAACAAATAAAACTCAAAGACAAAAAAGATCAAAACTTAGAGAGATGGAGGAGAGAAACTACCTTTTGCGAGTGGAGAAGAATTGAAGAAATGACTGAGAAGAGGATAATATAAAGAAAACGAGGAGGAAACCGAAAGGTCCATTCACGAAAAGGAGCCTAGGTTTAGCCTATAGAAATCATCCACTCGCGTAGAGCTCGGCGCGTAGGCCCCAACCGTCTTTTTACATTAAAAATAAACCAGTCACGAGACGACACGTGCACTGGCCTGGGGGGGAACAACTGTTGGGCCCGAGCTCGGCATCGGAATACCAAGCCGAGGAAAAAGACTAGTTGGGCCCAAGGCAGAAGAAGAAGGCCCATCAGATAT
>OVAN01001102.1:23234-45002 GCA_900406275.1 Anastatica hierochuntica | reverse complement strand
TATATATATAAAAAAAATCATGATCCCAATTAACTCATTTGCCAAACATTATGTTACTCGATTTATCTCATCAGTGATTGGTTGAAGTAAAGCTTCATTCATTTCATCAGTAATGCGTCTCTCAAAGCCATGAAAAAAGTCTGGAAAATTCGAGAGAAGAGAGGAGGAAAACAACCCCTTAAAATACGAAGCAACAACATTGCCTTTGGCCTCTTCATTCTGATGTTCAATACCCGCATCATCAACAATTTTCTCTATCCAATTTCGAGCTCTGTTTCCATTCACAGAAGCATGAAATATTTAGAGTTTCTATCTCCCGACTTCAACCATTTAGCTTGATTTCTTTGCCGCAAAAAATCTTCCTCGTCTCTGTAAGCCACAACCAATTCAATTTAGTTATTGCCATATGAGATTCGCACCGTCAGGTAGATTTAGAATGGTAATGGTTTATGTTTTAGCATGTTTTTCATGTGTCTATCCATGATTTCCAATTTTGTTATTTAAAAGCTCAATTTTGATATTTCTTCGATGACTAGAGACTTTTTGAACCAACGAGCTCTTAAAACCATGCTTTTATTATGCAAAGGGTCTACTTAATTCCTTAGGCAACAATGCTCAGATGGCACTGAGGATGAGACGTTTAACATTAAGGATGATTTTGGTTTCGATGGATGTGACAAAACCTAGAGGCATATTAAAGTTTTCCAATATATCTTATTGAGAGAATTTAAGTCCTTAATCATATATATACATACTCGACACAAACCTTAACCTAATGTTAACCTAATGTAAATGACCTTTATGTACATTAATATAAATATATACTCAAATATATATATACATATCCTAATACTCCCCTCAAGTTGGAGCGTGTAAATCAAAAATGCCCAACTTGATAATAAACTCGTCAAACTCACTCTTGCCAAGAACCTTTGTAAAGATATCCACCAATTGTGCCTTGGTAGAAACATACCACGCAGAAGTCGTTCCCCGGTTGATCTCATCACGTATTTTATATGCTTCGTTCGTTCATGTAAAACCGGATTCACGGCAATATGCAGGGCCACATTATTATCACAATAGACCGAAATATGTGTCGTATGCTCCACGCCTAGATAACCAAATAAGCTCCTTGAGCGTGAAATACATAGAGGGATATTCCGCCTCGACAAAAGAACACGAAACACAGGGTTGCTTCTTAGTCTTCCAGGAGATAGGAGAACCTCCAAGCTATATAAACCAACCAGTCAAAGACCTCCGTGTAATCGGACAACCAGCTCAATCCGAATCACACCAAGCAACCAAGGAAAGTTCTGTTCGTGCTTTAAGTAAGATATCCTGTCCTAGATTTCCCTTCAAATACTGAACCACACGAATGGCCGCCTTCCTGTGAACCTTCTTGGGTTTCTGCATAAACTAAGATAAGATATGAACCGAATACGACAAATTGGGTCGTGTAACCGCAAGGTAAATCAGACGAACAACAAGTCACCTATAGTCTCCGACATCCTCATAGTATTAGCCATCATCAAGCACAAGTCGATGGTTTTGTTTCCAGAGGAAAAGCCGAAGGCTTCGCACCAATAACCCTGTCTCGAAAATGATATCCAAAGCATACTTTCGTTGACGTAGATAGATGTCGGAAGGATCTCGTGCCATTTCAATGCCAAGAATGTATTAGGAAATCCCCAAATCCTTCATACGAAAGCAACTACTCAAATAAGCTTTGAAAGCCTCGATCACACAAAGAGAACTTCCAGAGATAATAATATCAGCAACATAGACCAAAACGTTCAACTGATCACTATCATTCTCCATCGTGAACAATGAAAAATCCGAAGTAGATTGAACAAAGCCGTAATCTCGTAAAGCAGTATTCAACTTCGCAAACCAACAACGAGGTGATTGTTTAAGACCATATAAAGACTTGCGAAGACGAAGTACCTTAAACGGATCCGAAGTCCGGAAACCAGGAGGTGGACGCATATAAACCTCCTCCTCCAAATCCCCATGCAAAAAGGCATTATGAACATCCATCTGATGAACTTCTCAATCCCGTGAAGCAGCAACCTGAAGAAACGATCACACAGCGCCCATCTTTGCCACAGGCGCAAATGTCTCATCGAAATCACTACCCTCAATATGACTATTGCCACAAGCAACCAAACACGCTTTATACCTCTCTAGTGTACCATCTGATCGTAACTTCACAGTAAAAACCCACTTACATGCGATTGCTCTTTTCCCTTTCAAAAGAGTTTCGATGTCCCAAGTATGACTTTCTTCTAATGCATCAACCTCATGTCGTACTGCATCTCGTCATACTTCAAGTTTGATCGCCTCTGCATAACTAGAAGGAACATCATAAGTGATAAGAGCCGCTAGAAACGTAGTATGAGTCACAAAGAACTTATCACAATTAACATAGTAAGAAATTGGATACGGTGAAGTATATTCTTCAACTGGTGTGTCGACAATGGTAGTTAAGACATAGTCACTAAGTTTTTTCGGTTACCAATGTGATCTATGCTCACGGCCAAGCAATGCTTCAGCAGGAACCATCTCCGTAGACACATCATTTGTATTAGCTGAAGTCTCGCCATGTTCAATATCTTTCCCATCAATAATTCTCGAAACACTATATTCATCAAGAGGTTGAACCTATTTAGGCGAAACATCAAGAGATAAATCCGAGTTTTGAACATTTGGAGGAGACGATCTCGTCTCTGGTAAAGATTGCTTGCGGGTCACAAAGCCAGAAGGAGGAGGAGACTCCTCTGGATGTTCATCAGCCATCAAACCCATAAGCTCCGTTGTTAGAATCGAAACTTTGTATAGACTTTGTTTAAGAACAACTTAAAAGAATAACTCTCTTTTATTACTTTGAAAAATCACTCAAAAATAAAGCTCATAAAACAAAATCTCTCTTGATCACCTAATGCCATAACTCGGCTCTTATATAGCCAAACACAAATCCTATTCTAATTAGGAAACTATAAACTCATCATTATCTTTAATAACTCTAAGATAAAGATTTAGATAACTCCTAGAAAAAAGCTTCCTTAATCTTCATATTTCTTTCAAGCTTATCCAACAATCTCCCCCGTAAGCTTGAAGTTGATTTTCGACACATCATACACACCTATGAGATCTCTCATCTCCTTGAACTTCGTTTTTCCTAGTGCCTTAGTTAGAATGTCAGCCTTTTGTTCTTCTCTTAGAACATGCTCAACTTCTATCTGTCCGTTTTCAACACATTCTCGTATGAAATGAAACCTCCTGTGAATATGCTTACTTCTTCTGTGGAACACAAGATTCTTGGTTAGTGTTATAGCTGACCGGTTATCAATGTAGATTACTACCTTTTCACGACTTGTACCAGTGATCTCACTGAGCAGGTCCTGAAGCCATATGGCTTGTCTAACCGCTTCTGTTCCGGCCATGAACTCGGCTTCGCATGATGATAAGGCCACTATATCTTGTTTCTATGAACACCAAGATATCGGACCTTTTCCAAGATAAAAGATATGATCACTTGTGCTCTTACCATCATCTGGATCAAGGTTGTGGCTACTGTC
This sequence comes from Anastatica hierochuntica, assembly GCA_900406275.1. Classification (NCBI taxonomy): domain Eukaryota; kingdom Viridiplantae; phylum Streptophyta; class Magnoliopsida; order Brassicales; family Brassicaceae; genus Anastatica; species Anastatica hierochuntica. The sequence goes on along the minus strand of OVAN01001102.1, from coordinate 41,424 downwards.
ACTAAATCCTAACAACCTTGGTAGTGTAGTGGCCGATTTTTTAAAAACTAAACCAAGATCAAGGGTTCCTCGAAGATACCTTAAAACATGTTTCACCGCTACTGCATGAGACTCTCTTGGGCTTTGCATATAACGGCTCAATACTCCCACTACATACGATAAATCTGGTCGGGTATGAAGTAGATACTTGAGGCACTCGACATTCTTCCTGAACCGTGTCGCGTCCACTTCCTTCTCATTTTTAGATTTCAAAAGAACCAATCCCATCTCCATTGGCGTGTGTGCCATATTACAAAGATCTATTCATGCTTCTTCAATAATCTTAGAAGCGTAACGTTTCTGGTTTACGCTTATTCCACCTGTAAACTTGCTTACTTCCATACCAAGGTAGTAAGTCAATCTCCCTAGATCACTCATCTCAAAGTTAGAACTCATCTCTTCTTTAAAGCATGTTATGGCGTCAATACTAGTCCCTATGACGAAGAGGTCGTCTACATATATCGCTATCAACAACAGATTTCCATCAACTTCTCTTTTATAGACTGGCGGTTCCTTACTGCATTTCTCAAACTTAAGCTCGATAAGTATATGATTTAGCTTGTTATTCCAGGCTCTGGGTGCTTTTCTTAAACCATACAAAGCTTTACTAAGCTTATACACTTTATCTTCACTACCTTTTATTTCAAAACCTTCAGGTAGCGTTACAAATACAGTTTCTTTTAATTCTCCGTGAAGGAATGCAGTCTTAACATCAAGGTGATGTACTTCCCAACCATGTGAAGCAGCAAGGTTAATGAGTAAATGTATCATCTCAAGTCGAGCTACAGGCGCAAATACTTCTTCAAAATCGATCCCATATTTTTGAACATATCCTTTTGTGACAAGTCTGGCCTTATACTTGTTGATACTGCCGTCTGAATTGCGATTTAGCTTGAATATCCATTTAAGGCCAATAGGTTTAGCTCCAAGAGGCAAGTCTACTAAGTTCCAGCAACGATTCTTGTTGATAGAAGATATCTCATCTTCGCAAGCTAATACCCATTCCTTTGATTTACTTGCTTCATTAAAGTCTGATGGTTCATTATTTATACAGAGAAACAATTTCTCTCCTTCTTCCTCAGCTAATAACACGTAATCCTCGAGATACTTGGGTTTTGAGACTTGTCTGTTTGGTCTTCTTAATCGAGTCTTATCCTGAGATTGATCACTGTTTCCTACAGCTTCGTTATCGATTTTTTCTGGCTCAAGCAATACAGGTTCTGTTTCACTGTTTTCTCTCTGTCTATTTCGATCCGTAACAGACCCATCATCAGTGTCATATTCATCTTCTTCGCCATGTTCTCGAGCTCCGAAGAAGTGTTCAGGTGATTTGTTTCCTTCTAACTCCTTGTCTTCCTCGGCTCCATACAATCCACAATTTCCAAATTGACCGAGCACAATTTCAAAAACTTTTATGTGGTTTACTTTCGACCCTTCATGACACCAAGCCCAGCCTTTTGTTTTGTCAAACACTACGTCTCTTGAGACAATTATCTTCTTCCCTTCTGGATCAAATAAGTGATATGCTTTTGACCCAGGTTTTGTTCCTAAGTGAACAAGAATGCGTGAACGATCATCAAGTTTTCGCAGGTGATTCTTCTCAATCCTTGCATAATTAACACATCCAAATATGCGCAGGTGGTCAAGTCTTGGTTTCTTTCCTCGAAACATCTCATAAGGTGTCTTGTCCTTCAATGCTTTAGTTGCGATTCGATTTAAGAGATATGTTGCATGACGGATCGCTTCTCCCCAGAAGTAATTTGGTATGTGCATATGTTTTAACAAGCTTCTGGTCATCTCTATTAGTGTCTTATTACGTCTGTGCGCAACACCGTTTTATTGTGGAGTCTAAGGAGCGGTAAGTGTCTCCTTATCCCTGAATCTTCGCAAAACTCATGCGAGACGAATTCTCCACCTTTGTCTGTCCTAAAGACTTGAATTTTCATCCCAATTTCTTGCTCTATTGAGCACTTGAGTCGTTTGAATTTTCCAAATGCGTCACTTTTCTCCTTTAAAAGTATGGTCCACATGTATCTTGAGTGGTCATCTATGACAACGAAGACATACTTGTTCCCTATTGGAGTACATGATGTGATGGGACCACAAAGATCACCATGAAATAGTTGTAGTGTCTTATTAGCTCGATAAGTTGATGCTTGTGGAAAGGTCTTCCTAGCTTGCTTTCCAAGTAAGCATGACCCGCATACTTCCTTATCAAAGCTTTCACAAGTTATCCCGTGCACTAATTCTCTTTGAACCATCGATTTTATTGTCTCAAGATTCACATGTTTGAGCCTTGCATGCCATCGGCTTGAGTTACTTTTACCCGAGAGTTGTAGACATGCTAGATCTTTCACTAGACCCATTCGAACCTTATAGAGTCGGTTTTTAGATCTGATTGACTTTGTGAGCAGCTTTCCTTTGCGATCGTGCATGGTTAGTTCTTCTCCTTTCATTCTTATATCGCACCCAGATTTTGTGGCTTGTCCAAGACTGACTATATTGCTTTTGAGATCTGGAATAAATATACATCTTCTAGAACTCGAGACTCTCCATTCATAAATGAGATGGTTCCTTTTCCTTTTATATTTATTATGGAATCATCCCCAAAACGAACCTTTCCTGTAATTGTTTTGTCAATGGTCGAAAAATATCTCCTATCTCCAGACATATGGTTGCTGACACCATTGTCGAGGTACCATATATCATCTCCCGAGTTTGTTTCATACCTTTTAGGTTCGATATTCTTTTCATGAAATAGTATCTCTTCCGTCTCATGCAATAATATTTCTTCATGGAGCATTAATTCATCTGCACCTTGCGTCTCATCTTTCTCATCTTCTTGAGTTTCTTTCAACTTAAGGAGACGATCTGGACAATCTGATGTGTAGTGTTCCAGCTTGTCACATCTATAACAAGTGATTTTAGATGCATCTCTCATACCATTGGTATTTCCATACCCGTACCTTCCACGGCCTCGTCCTCTCGGATTGAATCGACCCTCTTCCTCGATTATTATATGATCGATTTGTTTGGCCCGATTGAGCTTCCATATTTGCATACATCAGCTTGTTTTTTTCTTCGGGAGCTTCATCACCATCCAAAATGCGTTCTTCATAAGCTTTTAGATGTCCTATTATGTCTTCAAAGCTTATGGTGTTAAGGTCCAGAACTTGCTCCAAAGATGCAACGATATGTATGTATTTCTTCCTTGGAAGGCTAGAGAGGAATTTCTTCACAAGTTTTGATTCATCTATATTGACCCCTAGAGCCGCAGATTTTTATGCCAACTCTGATAGTTTTCCTCCATATGCATCGATACTTTCAGTATCTTTCATCTTTAGTCGCTCAAATTCAGACAACAAGGTTTGTAACCTTGCTTCTCTAACCCTCTCAGCTCCAACGTGCCTTGTTTTGATTGCATCCCACATTTTCTTGGTTGTGCCAAGTTCACCAACTTGCAAGACTAAAGATTTTGGGATTGATTGGAACAGAAGAGCCAAAGCTACATCATTCTTATCACCATCGATTGTTTATGTCTCAATAACATCCCAGGCTTTATGTACTCTTAGCGTAGATCTCATCCTGATGGCCCACACCACATAATTTGATGCATTCAACATCGGACATTGGATTGATGAAGGTCCACCACCGCTGGATCCTTCCTTAGATGTTCCCTGTGTCGGGACTACTTCTCCCATGACGTTCTCTGGTTTCGATTTCGCAGAAGACTTGTTCTATGTTCAAAGGATAAACAAAGTTATTTTCTGTTTCTTCGTGAGAAACAGAGTTTTAGGTTTTCGTGTGGTTGCTTACTTGCCAAGCTAATGATCTTTGTCAAAGATCACGAGACTTGAGCTTGAAAGAAAACACACGACCGTAACTACTCCGATCGTAGTTTCATGAACAAGAGTTCTTTTTAGCTCTGATACCAATTGTTAGAATCGAAACTTTGTGTAGAATTTGTTTAAGAACAACTTAAAAGAATAACTCTCTTTTATTGCTTTGAAAACTCACTCAAAAACAAAGCTCATAAAACAAAATCTCTCTTGATCACCTAATTCCATAACTCGGCTCTTATATAGCAAAACCCAAATCCTATTCTAATTAGGAAACTATAAACTCATCATTATCTTTAATAACTCTAAGATAAAGATTTAGATAACTCCTAAAAAAAGCTTCCTTAATCTTCATATTTCTTTCAAGCTTATCCAACATCCGTCACCTCAGGATCTCGTAAATGATCATCAGAAGAGGTCATAAGCACATCATTCTCGTCATCATGCACAGGAGGTGTATTACACGGAGAAGACAACATGGGAGAGTGATCAAGCAGCGAAACAGATTGCAGAGACGATGACATAGCAAACGGGAACTCGGATTCGCAGAAAACAACATCCTGTGACGCAAAAATTCTCCCAATATCTAAGTCGTATACCCGCCATCCTTTCTTCCCATGTGGATATCCAAGAAAGACACATCTTATACTTCGAGACATAAACTTATCTTCTCGTTGGTTTTGATTATGTGCATAACATAAACATCCAAAACCCGTAAATGATGCAACGGTGGAGGTCTTTTGTATAATCGTTCAAACGGCGTCTGACCATCTAGCAACGGAGTAGGTGTTATGTTGATCAAATAAGTTGTCATAAGAATACATTCACCCCAGACGACTGAAATCTCAAAACTCGTGCCACATTCAGATATGGCGATGTTTTCTCTCAACACGACCGTTTTGTTCATGAGTACCTACACAAGAAGTCTCATGATGTATACATCTTTCTCGAAAATATGAAGTCAGACATAGAAACTCGATTTTGTTATCACTATGAATCGTCTTAACCAAAGTTTCAAACTGTCATTCAATAAGTGTTATAAACTAGTGAAGTGTACATGAAACATCTTGTTTCGAAGGTAGAAGATATAACCATACACTACGAGCGAAATCATCAATTATAGTAAGAAAGAATCGTGCACCATTATGAGTCGGGGTACGATATGGACTCCAAAGATCGCAGCGAACCAAATCAAACAATGCAATAGATTTATTAGTACTTGTTGGAAAAGAAGAACGTGTCTGTTTAGCTCTAACACACGTTTCACAAGTCTTATTCTGCAACTTAGAAGTACAAACACCAGAAATAGATAATAAATCCAAAACACTATGCGAAGGATGTCCTAAGCGATGATGCCAAGTATCCGATGAAACCGCATTCCTCTGACCAATCGCACCCGCAAACTCAAATCCCCGCAAAAAATACAGCCCTTGCACTTGCTCAACCACTCCAATCAGCGTCCTGGTAATGCGGTCCTGAACAACGCAAAGCTTATCAGTGATCTGAAACACGCACGCACTGTCGCAATTCAACTGAGAAACAGAAACCAGGTGACAATCCAATCCATCAACAAATAGAACATTCTGTAAAGTGAGAGTTGAGCTCAACACAATTGTTCCTTGTTGTCGGGACAAGGTACGATGACCATCTGGAAGCTTAACAGTCAATGGTGTCATATCATGAACATTCGAAAGAAACCGAAACGGACCTGTCATATGATTAGTTGCACTACTTTCGAAAATCCAAGAACCAAAAGTAAACATACCGGACAATAATTCATGAGCTGGTGGTTTTTGCTCATTGAGCAATGTGACCAACGTGTGTCATTGTTCATCCGAAAGACCACTTAACCCGATTCGATCACTTGTTGTGACATTGTTGATCGATGGTGATGATGCCGAAGATGCATCAACCACATTAGCTCGGACCATGTTTGTTCCTGAAGATCTTCCTGGAGCCACATTAACACCTCCACGACCACGACCTGAGTTCAAACGAGGTCTCGGTCTATCTCCCCATCAGCTAGGATAACCCAAGCTTCAGAAACAGTTCTCTGCTACATGTCTCGTACGGTTGCAGCTTGTACAGTGAAGCTTTGCTCTCTCCTATCTGGTCATAAATGAGTGTTCATCTCTCATCACAGGTCCACGGTTCTGAGTAGCCCGAAGGTTAGTCCGGACAGAATACACCATTGAATCCATATGCTTCTCATCAATTACTCTGGATGTTTTCCGACTATCTTCATCTTGTAATAAGGCACTGTAAGCCTCATCAAGCTTTGGCAATGGATCTCGTGAGAGAAGATTTGACTTTGCAGTCCCATATACCGAATCATCTAACCCCTTGAGAAACTCATGGATCTTATCTTCCTCTCTCTCTTTCTGTAACTCAACCCCAATAGCACAACCACAACACTTTGTCACTCTGATACCATGACAAAACCGCTCTGATACCATGACAAAACCTAGAGGCGTATTAAAGTTTTCCAATATATCTTATTGAGAGAACTTAAGCCCTTAATCATATATATATACATACTCGACACAAACTTTAACCAAATGTTAACATAATGTAAATGACCCTTATGTACATCAATATAAATATATGCTCAAATATATATATATATATATATAGGTGGTGGTCCGTGCGGACGCACGGACATTGCGATTTTTGAAAAAAATTAATCCTAAAAACACACATTCTAATATCTTATCGTAATAGGTATTTTGAAAACATATTTTCATCCTTTTAAAACAAAGAAATCCAAAACCAAAAACACATTATCTGGCGCAAGCAGATCATCGGCGATCCATTACGAATCTCCTAATGCACCATACCATTTACATAAAAATCTACAAAACATTGCAAATTTAGTATTGTCATTTTAATATCATCTCCCACGTGCCATTCTTAGTCTAATTTTCTTTGGGTTTCTTATTGACTCAAACCTGCTATGATTTTAAGCGTTTTGTCTTTACAACACTTAAAGTTTTCTTTAAGTTTAAATTACAAATTTAATTTTTAAATGTTATGATTTTAAGTGTTTTTTTAATATTTAAAGATAATTCTCATGATTCTCTCCTTTGATCTCTCGTTATAAACATCCATCATCGCAACCATTTTCTGCATAAAAGATGTGAGAAATGAAACACCACTACTACTATAAATCAGACCATAATTTGTTGTCTTTTAAAAAAAACCAAAGACATACCTTCATTTTTTAAAGTATGTCAAAGTAGATGACGTTAAAAATAAATTTGGTTTTTATAATATATAATCAAACTTCATTGGTTTTTTTCAATTAAATAATCAAATTTCATTGGTATTACACATCAACATTAACAGGATGTGTAATAATCACGACAAAACAAATATTTGTTATAAAGATTAACACGAAGAATTTTTTTTATTCGTTTAAATAATTCTCATAATTTCCAGTAGAGTTAATATATCTTTCGTAAAATACAGACAATTTTTCTAAGCGTAAAATAAAAGATAGCCAATGAGAATGTGACACATAAAGTAAAACTCTTTTTCTAAAAAATAATATAAAACCGACGAGCTACAGAATTGCGCCACGTCACCCGCAATATCCTAATAAGATGTTTAGGTTACCTACTTATGGGTTGAGTTTGTAAGTTTGCTTGCTATGCAAGAAATAGACAATTTGGTTAATGTTACTGCTCACTAGTCAATACTACACTCTACTTGACAAATAGATATAGCCACAATTGTTATCCTTGACCATAACTTAGGGCAGATTACAATATGAAAACAAATCTCGAAAACCATAATCCATCTTCATCGTTACTTTAACCCAGAAGAGGTGGTTTTACTTAAGCCTCTCTTTCCTAAGTCTTTCTAGTTCTAACACCATCTGCCAGTGCTCTAGCGAAAGCGTAGTTTCACCATAACTCACAGACATCATGCGAGCCATCGTCAACAATCTGCAAGCAAACCCAAAATCAAATTTTGAAAATTTGCCCATACTATTTGATTGAAAGTAAACCCTAAGGAAAAGCTTTCGATGTACCTGCTCAAGTCTTGGCTGCCTAAACTACGATCACTTTGCCTTGCTGCAACCAAATCATTCTCCACTACCTGCAACAAACAAGATTTGCAAAAAAATCGAATCTTTAGGCTCAAAAGTTTGATAACAACTGGTATCTTTAGAGAACCTTCTGGCATTATCGCCAAATGTATATATTTACACATTTACCTGCTGCATCTGTGTCCCTATAGAGTGAGATAAAGATTTGCAAGTAGCTAAGTAGCACCTCCAAGCGTCGGCTGTTTCTGGTGTGATGACGTCCAATGCATTCAGCTGGGAAGGTTGAAAAGGTAGAACCAAATCGGCGGGCATTATGTTAGATTTCCCCTCAGAGAAGATGAGCATTTGAACATCAGTGGCCATTTCCATCTTATAATATTGGAAATCATACTCCACCTGAAACAGCAGCAGATTCCGTAAATTCGTTTTTGAATCTTATTAAAAGTGAAAAAAATGACATTGCCATTTTTACCTTCTGAGATTCCAAGAGGGTTTTAAGCAGCTTTGCGTTCTCAACTCCAACAGAGTTCAAGGTGCCTGGTTGCAACTCTGTTTCATCCAATGTCAAATGCGTACCATCAGCAATTTGTAGAACTCCAGGCACCAATCTGGGTCACAAGCACAAAAAATACTTGAAGGTCTCTCAAGAGAAGAATCATTTGAAAGCCTTGTAGGGATAGAAGACTCTGATTATTATTACCTGTTGATTCGATAATCTTTCTTGGGACCGAGGGAGGCAGTGTTTAGATACTCAATAGTAAGTGGTAAAGATTGTGAGAATGGTACGAGGCCTTTGAGGGCATCTCGGAGCTGGGTACCAAATACAGACATGTTTTCTTTATTTAGGTGTATGAGATTAAGTGAAAGCTTCCCAACAGAAACGTTATCTACTCTTCCATGCACCTATACGAGAGGAAACAAGTGAATGTACAAAGGATTAGTAGAAGTAGCTGACAGAAAAAAAACAAGTGATCCACTTGGAACCAAATTACCTTTGACAGGAGATGCAACAAGAGGAATTGTGCTGCAATGTGATCATTCCCAAGTAGACTGGTAAGGTATTTCATTAAACTCTCTCTTATCTCTTTTAATATTTGAGGGGAGTTAGGCTGCAAGATCAAATAGTAATAAGAGAATAAAAGTTGAAATGTGAAAACCAAGAATAGGTTAAGAGCTATAATGTTAAGACTGATAGTACTCACCTCTGTTAATAAGGAAGAACTATGCAGATAATGTTGTGTTTCAAGCTTCCTGTGGATAAGACAATGGAGGCGTGGAACTTTTCCAGAGGGCATCTGAACAGATTCAGCTTCAGAAAGATCATCCGAGTTTTCATCAAGCGAATCCACATCCATCATAGCATTTGGATCAAAAGTTAACACTCCAACGAATTCAACCACATCATTTAGCTTCAGTTCTGACTCTGGAGAATCATAAATCTGCAATGCCACGTAAGAATTTTGTCAACAGACTATTTTCGCAGCTTCTGTATTTTTACAAATAGTATAGTGACGAAAAAACAAACACAAGTTTACCTTTACAAGACAAGGTAGAGAATCTGTACTAGTAGCAGGCGGAATAGCGGAACTTTGTAGAGCACCAACAGTCCTGGGAACCTGAGACTCTGAAGCTGATGAGGTTGCTTCTCCCGCTTTCTGATTAACAGAACAAGCCGAAATAATCATAAGTATTTCCATCAGTCAAAATCTCACTAGTAAAGAAACAGTTAACTGATTCCAGAACATGCTCATCACTTACCAATTACAAAGTTATACAAATATGTACATTGAACAAATAATTAAGAGACTTAATCCTTACCAGTTTCTTGAAAGGAGAGCCCTTAAGACCAGCTTCGAACGTCTGCAAAGTATTATGGCTGCTTATTAACGATAAATTTAAACAGAATCATTATCATATAAAGCGAACATGGGAGTATAAGTTACATTGGACTCGATGGGATCAGTCATTTCTTCATCAACCCTCACACGCTTTTCCCTATTTTGGCCAGTTAAATCCAAAAAGCGGTTCCTCAGCTCTTCAGAAGAACATTCAGTCCATTGGTTTTGCCCTGGAACCTACATTACAACCAAACACGTGATATTAAACATCAACGAGCGCTCAACAACAATAGATGAGCTTTCAGAGAAAACATACTGGAACACAGTATAGTAGACGACGCTCCCAGACTTGCATTTCAGTGGAAGAAGCCTCAGGAAAGTGGGAAACATCACTATACTTATTGGTTCTCCATGTTGAATCATCCTTAACAGAATGTAAAAAGCGATTATTGACAAATAAAGATACAACATCGCTTAACTCTTAAGTGAATACATATATAAAGATACATACTTTGTAAGCACCAGCATAGAATTCATTTCCAAGCATGTCCTGTATCATTCCACGAAACCGAACAAGAGTCTTGGGCTGCACCCACTTGATTGTTGACGAATCAAGAATCGGAACCTACGAAACACACACAAAAAACTGATATCAAATCCTTTGAAACCCAAATCAACCAATCCAATCTGTGGATAAACCACAACCTCAAAGAAGCTTGATTTAGTCAAAAACACAACTAAAATTATAGGAAAGTATCTTAACTTTATTAAACCCAAATCAGCCAATCTGTGGATAGACCCACAACCTCAAAGAAACTTGATTTAGTCAAAGCACAACCTAATTATAGGGAAGTATCTAACTTTTTGACGCTGACAATTGATAAAACACGAATTGGGTAGAAATCAAATCAACGCACACACATAAATCGATTAATCAAATGTTCTTAGAAGTTAAAAAGCCAAAACCTGGGAGATTGCAGATTCGTCGGAAAAGTAGTGACGGAACAAATCAACGACGCCCCAGTCTTTTCCGACAGACGACGATGGATCATAACCCGAAGATAGAGCATTTGCGAATGAGAATCGGACGGCTCCCAAAGGATTAGTCAGACAATCGTACGCTGGTCCTCCCATCTCTCAACCCAAACCCTAAAATTTTACTTTTTCGCGAATCGTTAAGAGACTGCTCAAGGGACATCGTGGAAGTGCATAAATTGCCCTTTTTCCCGCCATATCTGCTAGGTCTTTCCCGCCATGATGTCTCCAACGCACCGTTTAGGTCAAACGCACAATACGCTGCCGTTTTGCACTTTTTCAAATTCCTTTTGTTTTGTGAAATTATGATATACAAATTGGATACTAATTTAGTAATTAGTATATGACCCACATTGAAATTTAACTTGGTATTTTTTAATTCTCTGATTACTCATATATGGTAATTTGTTTATCTAAACAGTTTTATATGTCTATAAATTCTATATAATAATTCAGACAACATAAACCATGCCAACTTCTAAAAGAGAAACCGGTGGAACCTTAAGGGCCACGTCAGGTCCTCTACAATTCCTTCTCAAGAAATTATAACCGAAATTAACGGCCAATCTCTTCATCACCGATGATCCTTGTTTCGCTTTCACATGTGAATGTCCCAATATAACCGCCGCCCCCGCCTCTTGCGCCGCCACTAAATCCCTCAGTTCATTCCTCAGCTCCGCCTCCGCCTCTGCGGAAGCTGACCATCCTTCTTCCTCCTCGTTGCTGTCTTCTTCCACCGCAAACCTCACCCGTCTTATGCTTGTTGTTGGCGCCATTTCTATGACGTCTTCCATGCTCTCTACTGTTGTAAATCCGATCGATACGCTTTCCGGTTGGGGATTCTCTTCAATTTCGTAAGCTACGGTTCCGATTACTGCCAGTCTTGACTCGCTTGAGGAGTCGTTAGACCGGACAGACCGAGCTGTGTCGTCATCCTCTGGTGTTGTTCTTTTGTGCCAGTCGTAACGGATGAAATCCGCAAGCTTGGTCACGAGCTCTGTTTCGAACGAGTCGATGTCTTGATGGACGTCGCGGTATCCGTAACGCACGATGCAGCGGTAAGAGCGGTGGTCGACAGGACCAACACGACCCACGAGGTATCTCTCAGCAGGCGGAACGTACGGGACAGGGACGGATTTCACGCAGACGAAAACGAGAACACGGTGGAAAGCAGGGAGATTGGTGACGAACCGGGAGAAATTGGCTGGGATTCCCGAAGTTAAATCCGTGAAGACTAAACCGATTCCCGGAACTCGGGAAATTCCGAGGCTTGGACCTAATGCAAGAAGCCATTCAAGCGATACTTTGTTCTGGAGATCGAATTCGTATTTCTTGATGGTGGCGTAATGCCAAACGAACATGATGATCATGAGAAATAGGGATAAGAGGATCGGAAGCCAAGCGCCTTCACGGAATTTGGTTAGTGAAGCCGAGAAGTAGAGAAGTTCTATTGAACCGAAAAAGAGAAGGAACGCGAGGGCTAGAACCGGAGGCTTGTGCCAGCAAAGAACAATGACCAACGACATAAGACAAGTCGTAACTAGCATAACCGCCATTACAGCCAAACCTGCAACCACAAATATGTATATATAACCACAAAACCGGAAGAAATTCAAAATTCTTGAGTTGATAAAAGAATCTTTATACCTGATGCATTTCCAAGGTGTTTTACATCTCTAAAACCGATAATAACAGCTATACAGAGAATCATGAGCATCCAGTTAATCTCCGGTATGTAAATCTGACCATGAATCTTATCGGACGTGTGAATAACTTTGACTCGAGGAAAGCATCCAAGAGACTGACTTTGGTTTATAATTGAGAAAGTCCCGCTGATGATCGCTTGGCTTCCCACAACAGAAGCAAGAATCGCTATGAAAAGCACAGGCCAGTGCACACATTCTGATCAAAACCATAGATTTAAACGGAGAAAAAGTTCAGATTCTTTACTCAAATGGTCAACACCGAATAAAATTTTAGTTCTTGAATTACGGAAACTTATTGACCTGGCACAGAGATGTAAAACCCAATCGCATGAGCAGAATTGTGATGCCGGGATAGGTATGCAGCTTGTCCCATGTATGCCAATATAAGAGCCGGATAAACCAGGAAAGTAAACGCAATCTACAGCAAACAAAACATCGAATTACTGAAACCTGCAGCGGCGATCTAACAATAAATAAACGCAAACTAACGCAGAAACTTACCTGGATTGCCGCGTAATTGAAGTGACCAAGATCAGCAAACATGGCCTCAGCGCCTAAATCAAAGGCTCAGCGGGTTAAGTTACCGACATATAATTGGCAACGTTAGCTGTATGAGGAGACTAAGAGACACTTAAATAACTCACCGGTTATACACAACAAGATCCCACCTAGAGACATCCATCCACTTACTCTCGTCTTTCTCAAAAACATGAACATGTATTTAGGAGATACAGCTTTGTACACATGAGGATTCCACTGTATAATGTTGTACAACCCAATACCGCTTATACACAGAAGCCAAGTGAGGACAATAGGCGCAAAAACAAACCCAACACGATGTGTTCCAAAATGCTGAAGCGCGAAAAGGCAGATTAGTATGAAGCAGGTTATAGGAATCACAGCATCTGCACGATAGGAAGCCATCATTCATCAGAACTCAAGGAGCAAAAAACTGACATTAAACTCGACTATACGTACTTACATTGGTGATGTGCTTTAGACATATTCAGCTCGAGACCTGAAACAGCCGAGAAAACTACATACAACAATTAGATAAGATTAGAAAACTCTTTCAGCCAGCAATTAGAAAAACTGAAGATACCTACACACACACAAAAGCAAATCATACCGGAGATGGCTGGAGTGAGAACTCCATCTCCAATAACCATACAAGTCCCAAGAAGAACTAGTAGCAGTAAAGCAGTGTGTAACCACTTGTGCTTCTCTAGATATCGTTTCACACAAGAGTCATGGTTCTTCTCTGGTGGATGCTCCAGTTTATAAGTGGAAAGTGCCTCATCGGAGACTTGTCGGTTCGGAAGGAGGCTAACTTTAACATGACGGCAGATCAGTGAATACAAAGCAAAAGTTCCACCTGAGACAAATTTTTAACCATAACTACATAAGGCAAAGAGAGCTAATTGATTTTTCTGGTCTGAGACTCTGAGAGAGAGAGAGAGAGTCTCTCTCACCTTCTCCATTATCATCAGCTCGGAGAACAATGAAGACATACTTTAGCAAAGGGACCAAAGTAAGAGTCCAGAAAACAAAAGACAGAACACCATAGATCTCTTCGTTGGTCTCAGAATGTTGAATGTCTTCAGCGAAAGTGCTCTTAAACACATAAAGAGGAGAGATGCTCAAATCACCATAGACAACACCTAAACTCTGATAAGCAAGAAGCAAAACCGACCTCCATGATTCCTTCTGTAAAAAACAAAATTGCAACACATCAAACCAAAAACAAAACAAAAACTTTAATCTCAAAGATCCAAAATTTGAACAAACCTTTGAAGAACCACAACATTTTCCTAAATTGAGATCCATGTAAGGTTTACTCTTAATCTTTCAACCTAATATAAGAAGAACCTGGACACCACAAAAAAAAAAAAGATGATTTCTTAATCTCATCCAAAGAAATCTTTTGTCAAAAAACAGTGAAACAATAAATACTAAAACCAAACTTTGTTCCCAAACTTGAAGGAAGAAAACAAAAGTGGGTCACATTCACGCACATGGTGTTCTTTTTTCTTATACAAATTGATTCTCTTTCTTCAATCTTTACCTAAATTTAGATAAACCCAGAAGCAAAAAAAGTTGAATAACAAAAACCCTAAATCCCCAAAATCAAAAATTAGAGAAAATCAATTGACTTCACAAGACTTGTTTGTGCCTAGTGTTAAAGCTTTTAGCCATAAATGGAGTAAATCAATTATTCCCACTTACATTATTTTTTTATTTATTTCAAAAAAGAAGAGACTTTTATATGATTATTGAAAGAAAGAAAATTGAATGACAAAGAGAGTGAGAAGATAAGAACCCATTGCATCCACATGCTTGAAAGAAAATTTTATAAACATTTTTTTCTGGCGTTTTCTCGGGAAAAAAAAAGGAAGAAGAAGAAGAAGCAAACGTGGCGAGAATATTTACAGGTGAAGAGACACAAACACGTGAACGTGATTGTCACAGACAGTTAGTTATATGTATACGAAAAAATTAAAGCTTTTTTCTTCTCCTTACTATAGATTTTCCGCCATTGATGAAAGCTGCTTACTATTAGCTTACGAATTTGATCATCTCCAGTTCAACAAAAAAAAAAAATCGATCATCTCCAAGTCTAAACTCTCTCCCTCTCTCTCTATTTTCCGAATGTTTTTTTTGTTTGTAACAACAATAATCAAAACTGTTTTGCTTCAGTTATTCAATAACAGCAGCAACGAGAAAAAACAAAATTTCTCCACAAAATATATTGCATATTTATAAATTTGGTAGTAAATATATTAACTTGAACAAAAAAAAAAGTAGTCGTGACCAAAAAAAAAAACAAAACAAAAAAAAGTATATTTTATTACCAAAACTATATTTTATCACCAAAGAATAGAAAATCCTAATTTATAAATAGGGAGACTTACAAAAATACACTTTTGTATTGTCTGTTTTTTAAAAAATACCCCTGCTTAAAAATTTTTATTTTTACACTTCCCTTTTTAACGAAAAAGACTATTATATCCCTAGACTAAAAGAAACCCTAAACGTTAAACCCTAAACTCTAAACCATAATTCCTAAACTTTAAACCCTAAACCCTAATCACTAAACCTTAAACCCTAAACTCTATTTGTGCAAATAGGAGGTGTATATTTGAGAACCATTAAAAGACAGTAAAATTTCTTTTCTTTTTAAATGTATTTTTGTAAATTAATCTTATAAATATGCAATATATGTGTCGCATACTAAAAACAATTTGACTAGAAAATAAAAGGAATATAACAATGTTTTTTTAGAAATACTCTTTGGGTAAAATTTAGAGATCTCGGAAACTTTATATCATATTTATTCGGAAATTAAACTTTAGATATTAGAGAAAAGGTGAATTAAGGTATAATTATAGATGGGAGGTTAAGTAAATTTTTATGAGTGAACAAATAGTAATATAATATTGGAGGTTTACAAAAAATCATCTACTTGTGCCGGAAAAAAAATCATCTAGTTGTGAATAAAAATGTAGGGACAAAATGGCAAATTAAGTTTGAAAGATATGAAAATTAATTAATATAGGGTTTTGTAATATTCACTACAATTTTTTTTAGAGAAATTTGGGTGTAACATCCAAAAAAATCTATTTAGTAAATTGACACATTTCTCAGAGGTGAAAATATTTTTGTAAAACCCAATATTTCTTATTTTTGAGAAATTTGGTGGTATCCATAAATAAAACCATATTTGTTTTAATAACTATCTCATTTTTACTTTTATTTTTCCCAAAACTACTCCTAATTCTTTTATCTTTTAAATAGATAAGGATTTTTTTTTGTCAAATCTCCTTTATATAATAATCTATATATATATTACTAGGTGGTGGTCCGTGCAGATGCACGGGCATAGCGAATTTTCACTAAATTATTCTTAAAAACCACAAACCGACCTCATTTTTTATATGTAAACCCTCGTTCGCTAAATGTGTCGCTCAAAATGAAAAATGGATTTTTTTAGAAGTACAATAACTGAAAACCAAAAATAAACCATTTGAATTAATTCTTACCATGTAAAGACAACAAATTATGGTCTGAAATTCGTCCATAATTTTTTGTTTTTTTAAAAAAAATTCAAAGACATACTTTCATTTTTCGAAGTATGCAAGGTAAATGGCGTTAAAAATAAGTTTGGTTTTTATAATTTATAATCAAACTTCAATTGTTTTTTCAATTAAATAATCAAACTTCATTGATATTACACATCAACATTAATAGTATGTGTAATAATCACGACAAAATAAATATTTGTTATAAAGATAAACACGAGGATTTTTTTTTATTCGTTTAAGATAAATCTCATAATTTCAAGTAGGGTTAGTATCGTTTTTAAGCGTAAAATAAAAGATAGTCAATGAGAACGTGACACATAAGGTAAAACCTTTTTCTGAAAAAAAATATATAAAATTGGGAGCTCCAGAATTGCGCCACATCACCCGCAAATTCTGTGAGCGCGACACGTATACAAGCGACTTCTCATATAATCTAGACATAGATATACGAAGACGCTCGCTTACGTGTCGCGCTCACAGAGTTTGCGGGTGACATGGCGCAATTCTGGAGCTCGGCGGTTTTTTTTTTTTTTTTAAAAAAAAGGGTTTTAACTTATATGTCGCATTCTCATTGGTTATCTCTTATTTTACGCTTAAAAAATTGTGTGTATTTTGCAAAAGACGATACTAACCCTACTGAAAATTATAGAATTTATCTTAATTGAAAAAAAACTACCTCGTGTTTATCTTTCTTCAATGACCTCTTTTTTATTTTCTTTTATAATTTTTTTTAAAAAATAATCCCTTTTTATTTGCTTTTATATTTTTTTAAAAAATCGGTCTCTTTTTATTTTCTTTTATATATTGTTTTTAAATTCATCTTTTTTATTTTCATAAAAAAATTAAAATCGTCCTTTTTATTATTTTCTTTTATAAAATAATTTAAAAAATATATATATATATATATATATATTATATGAGAAGTCGCTCGGTTAGGTGTCGCGCTCATAGAATTTGCGGGTGACGTGGCACAATTCTGGAACTCGGCGGTTTTTATTTTTTCTTTCTAGAAAAGGGTTTTAGCTTATATGTCGCATTCTCATTGGTTATCTCTTATTTACGCATAAAAAATTGTGTGTATTTTGTAAAAGACGATACTAACCCTACTGAAAATTATGGAATTTATCTTAATTGAAAAAAACTACCTCGTGTTTATCTTTCTTCAATGGCCTTTTTTATTTTTTTTTATAAATTTTTTTAAAAATAATCTCTTTTTATTTGCTTTTATATTTTTTTTTTTAAAATATGTCTCTTTTTATTTTCTTTTATATATTGTTTTTAAAATCATCTTTTTTATTTTCATAAAAAATTTAAAAATCGTCCTTTTTATTATTTCTTTTATAAAATAATTTAAAAAACTTTAGCCTTTAAAAAATATTTTATTTATAAAAAAATTTAAAATTTTTTGCTCTTTTATCAAAAATAAAATCGTCCCTTTTATTTTCTTTTATAAATATTTTTTAAAATCATCCCTTTTTATGTTTTAATTCTCAAAATATGTTGCCGTCTATGTGGTCTCCTCTAATTGGTTATCTAATATTTTCGCTTTTAAAAAATAGTTTACCTCCCATAAAAGACTAAACTAACCCTACTCAAAATT
>OVAN01001102.1:0-23187 GCA_900406275.1 Anastatica hierochuntica | reverse complement strand
TTCTAATTGGCTATCTATTATTTTCGCTTTTAAAAAATAGTTTACCTCCCATAAGAGACTAAACTAACCCTACTCAAAATTCTAAAAATAATAAAATTAAAAATAACTCAAAATTATAAAACCTAATTCATCTTAGTTACATTATAACTCCTACGTAAGGATGGGGCTGATGTAAAAGAATTCATAAACCTTAGTTCATCTAAGGTGCACGAGTCCATGTAGGAACAATTGAAAGATAAGATAGAGTTTTTGAAAGATAATATAGAGTTTTGTTCTTTGCTTAGGTCATATAAACCATGTCCCTTCCTCATTTTGTTTCGTTACTCTTTTTTACATTTACTTCTTTTTAATTCATAGAGGTTAAGAAGCAAAACCATGGATGATATTTAGTCATGACGAATATTAATCTTTCAGAAGATTCCATCCTCTCGTTAAACGTCTTGAATTTGCTGCCCACAGGTACATCTATTCCACGCAGTGTAGAGAAAATGAACTCCCATCTAAGGGTGTCAAAAACTTTGGTAATATCAACCTTGATAGCCATTAGCTTTGGACCTCTACCCTTTTTGTACCCATGAACCAGATCTGCCGCAAGTAGTGTGTTCTCCACTAAAAGCCTCCCTTTGACAAAAGTTGTTTGATTAGGCTTAATGAAAAGAGGTAAAATAGGCTTTATTCGTGTAACCAACAACTTAGAAATAACTTTATAGGCTGTGTTGCAACATGAAATTGGTCTGTAATCTGAAATAGAAGATGCTCCAAGTTTCTTAGGAACAAGAGATAAAATGGTAGCATTGGTTGCTGATGGCATGAAACCTATATGAAAGAAATGAAGAATAGCAGCAACCACATCTGAACCCACTGAATACCAAGCTTGTTTATAGAAAGCAGTTGTTAAACCGTCTGGCCCTGGAGACGTTTTAAAGAGATTGGGGAAGAATCATTTAAAGCTTGAACCTGCGCATTATGCAGAAGATGGTTAGTTTCCTTCACTCTTAGAGTAATCTGTGAACAGTTCTCTCTGTTAAGAATTTTTAGAACTCTCTTTAAAAGCTTTCGTTTTTCACACAGAGATGACAAGAGCTTGGTTGAAGAGGAACATTGACTCCTGCTTGAATCCAAGCAACCTCGACTGTCTGATTAAAGGAAGGGAGGGTGGTGAGGTAGTTGAAGAGTTTAAATGGCTTAGTTCCAGCTGCGGGAAGGGGGCAAGATAGGTCAAGGATACAAGGGGTGTGATCCGAGAAATCATTGGGCAGAAAGGTAGCAAGCGAAGCAGGGTAAGAGATAGCCAATTGTTATTAACTAACAATTTATCCAGCTTTTTGGCTATAGGAGACTCAGTCCTCTTGTTTGACCAAGTAAAAGGAGGGTCATGGTGTCTGAGATCAAAGAGGTCTAGTTGAAGAAGGCAATCTCTTAGCTCTAGCATACGGGTAGATAGGGCATTAACAGAAGGCAGGGAGTGTTCAGCAAGATGGATGATTTGGTTGAAGTCACCACCAACAATCCAAAGGCTTGAATCCAGCTTCAAACAGGTATGAAGCCTTATAAGCTCAGTCCACAGTCTAGTCATTTCTTCACTTTGATTTGAGGCATAGATGGCTGTGAAGAAGAATCAATGACTATCCATGATTCTTACTTCACAAGTTATAGACTGCTTTGATTTATGCAGAACATTGATTGAAGCAGGGTGAGTCCATATCAAAATGATTCTCCCATCCTCAAGGTTTTTGCTACTCCTTAGGCATGAGCATTCGGGGTCCCGTTCGGGTCTGGGTCGGGTTGAGTTCGGGTTCAAATCCCGTATTAAAAAATTCCAAGATCCATTCGGGTTTTTTAAAAATTCGGTTCGGGTTACTTCGGGTTCGGGTCGGGTTTAGTAAATCATCCAAAACCCGAGTGCACCCGAATATTTTTTTGGGTTTGAGTACTTTCGGGTTTTTTGTGTTCGGGTTCGGGTATTATTCGGGTTTTATCATTTTTTCCGTATTTTTTTAGGGTTTTTCGGGTATTACGAGTTTCGAATTTGAGTTCGGTTTGAGTTTTCTTGATATCTCGGGTGTTTGAGTTCGGGATTTTCGGATTTAAGAAGGCATATATGTATGAGTATAAGGGTATATTGGCATGAATATATGGATATGTGTGTGAAAATTTCGGGACACCCATATACTAGTTCGGATTTCGGGTTCGGTTCGGGTAAAACCCGAAACCCAAAATACTTGAGCAGAAAACCCATTCGGACTTTTTCACATATTTTTTCGGGTTCGGTTTCGGATTTTTCGGGTCGGATTCGGTTCGGGTTTTCGGGTTCGGTTTTTTTTCCCAGTCCTACTACTACTTATAATTTCCCTTATATAAACCATACTTTTATACAAACGAATAGACTTGGTATATATGCAAGGTTCAATTGGAAATATACTCTTATACTAAATATTTGGTTAACTTAAGAGATTATAAAAACACAACGAGAAGAGGATATGTAAGTATGTTTTCTTTAACTCTCAGAGAGTAAAAATGACCCAAACAAACCAGTAACAACACAACTTTTGATTAGTATCAGTCAAGTTTCTTCGCATTCATCGGATCAGAGGATTCACACCATCTGAAGAGAGGAGAAAACTGATGGCGCTGTATGATTTTGACGAGGACACAGGTGTTTGCAGCCAAGAACAACAAACTCGCCATCCATAACTGTAAAAAGACGTTAACGCCCTTGAATTCGAGCATGTATCCCCATAAGAGCCAATGTGTCTGAGCTCCAATCCAAAGGATGATACATAACAAGCCTTCCCATTTCAGCTTCATACGGCTCCATGGTAGAATTAAAGGTAGCAGGCAATAGAACCACACAAAGTACTGCGCGGTTATCACCTAAAGACAAAAGCACCGGAAAAAAAAACACTAGACTCAAAACCGCTCATTGAGGATATGCATAAGAAAATGAAAAATTGACTACTTTTTTGAACAACGATGCGTTATATACCTTATTGAAAGCCACAAATGCAACAGTTTGGAGAAAGATACAGAACACTAGATCTTGAGCGAAGCAGAAGACTAGAGCAAACTGTACAGTGAATTGAGGTAAAAACGAGATAAGCTTCTCCGCAGCTGAAAACGGGCGCTCATAGTGAAGATATATGTGATAGAAGTAGATGGAGAAGTTGTGCCTTGGATCCGTGCGAGTCAGATGGTACAAGAGAGCTTCCTGCAGGAACTCTTGTCCGTACAAATAGAATGAAACAGCATTGCAAGCTAGAAAAACTCCCCCAGATATCAAAGCGAACATGATTCTCTCTCTGGAAAATACAGAGGTCAAGAGACTGATGTGGACTGCTTTCTTCTCCGTGTTGCTAGCAGGTGTCTTGTCCTGACAGGTATTCCAATCCTCAAGAGATGGCTTTTGACCAGATCTATATAACTGGGGATCGAGAACCAAGATGATTGGCAATGCATATATAATAGGATAGACCCTGAAATGCACAACAAGTCCGTACCAAAATGCGGCTTGTGACAAATTACCTATGCAGCAAAACAAATTGTTGTTGTTGTCGTTGTATCATAAGTTTGAAGATTAACAAACTGGAAACCCACTAATAACAGCAGGAGAATAAAATCGTACAACCAACAGTTTTCTATATCTATCTCTGTGTTGAACATAAGAGTTTGGACAAAGAGCCCCTAAGCTCTACAAAGTCTAAAAGAAATCCCAAAATTGTTTGTATAAATCAACATTTCTTCGACATTTTTTCAAAATCTAGTTATAATCACCTAACACAAAAGATACAAAATATATGAATTGTATGTCAAAGTAGGTATGTGTGAAGTGCGTGGTACCTTGCATAAGACAGATAATGATCCATAAGATGATGGCACAAACGAGGGGTTCACAATTTCCTCTGGTTCCGATAGTGAAGGTAAACGGATTGAGAAGCCATACCATTACAGAATATGTACATATCTTCTCAGGCACCTTACGTTGTTTCAAAATAGTACGGATGAACATTCCCACCAGCAAATCTGAAACATTGGAAACACATTCCACAATTAAACAAAAAGAGGATTGAACCCTTTTTTTTTGTTCTACATTTTAAAGTAAGAAGAAACATATTTACCAGAAGCAGAGAAAATGAATTTTCCCCATGAGGGATGAAAAATGGAATTGGGGATGAGAAGGAACGCGAGGAGAGGCGAATAACGGTAAGTGGTTCTCTTGTAAGGAGAATCACCAGAAGCCATCAAGGACGCAGCGTCGGAGAAAACGATGTAATCAACATCAGTGTACTTGACCTCCATGTAAGCATCTTGCCATTCTCCATAAAGAATCAAAAAGACACGCACAAGCATCGATAATCCAAGCAGGGTATAAAAATCCATCAGCTTCGACCCTTGAATTTAGATAGGGCAATCCAAAGAAGAAGAAACAATCAGATTGAAGTCACCGGCCTCCGTCTGGAGATCTCCGATCAAACCTAAAACTCATCCTACTGTCTAGATATCGTCTCCAAATTACATGATATGTTATACAATACCACAAAATCCAAGCAAATCTGCCACAAGAACCTAACCAACAGAAAACTATGGTTACAGGATAAACACAACCATAGATAGATCCAACAACGTTCTTACTTATAAGTATCAATCGAAAGATGATGAAAACTAGTAATGTGATTTTGTGATTCATCTACTACGCACTAATCGTTCCATGGCAAATGTATTACCTCTAGACAAACCACTCAGGAAATTTCACATAGACAAATCAAAGAGAGAAAGCAGAAGCCCAAATCGAATAATAAAATCTAAAGGTGGATCCACTAAAAGAAGAGAAGGAAACCTTGAAGACGAAGGCGTTGGGCAGTCTCGTGGGGATCCATATTGCATTGATGGAGCATAGAGAGAATCTCATCCTCGCTGTAGTTTCCAGAAGTGATCTCCTTGATATTCTGAACACTCGCCGGAACAGAAACCCTATCCCCACTTCTGACCATCCTCTTCTTC
Organism: Anastatica hierochuntica; assembly: GCA_900406275.1. Taxonomy (NCBI): domain Eukaryota; kingdom Viridiplantae; phylum Streptophyta; class Magnoliopsida; order Brassicales; family Brassicaceae; genus Anastatica; species Anastatica hierochuntica. The sequence goes on along the minus strand of OVAN01001102.1, from coordinate 18,189 downwards.
AAAACCCGAATCGAACAAGCGAGTGATAGAATCAGCAGAGGAGATGACAGGATTTGAAACTAGAGGAAGAAGAAGAAGCAGAGGAAGTATATTTTTTTCTTTCCCCGGCAAGTATGTGTAAAGTCCGCTCTTTTGTAAGCGTAGGGATTATTCACATAGAAATGTAGAGCATTTTTAGTATGAAACAAAACTAGAATTCTAAAATGCCAAAGAGAAGCAATTGGGTCCGTGGTTCCACCTCTACTGTCATCCAAAATTCGAATCCCAGTAAAGAATTATTTGTTATTAGATTACGGAAAAAAAAAACATATGAAACTAACCCAAATGTTCTTAACTAAATTGAACAAAATGCATGTGTATCATTACGCAGAAAAGTAATTTATCAAATATATTTTCATAACTAGTTAGCTTGTCCGTTGTTATCAGTTCTGGAATTGATAGTTTGATAATGGTTATAATTCGATAAGATATATATATACACATGTAATGCACAATTTATTTAATGTTTTGACAAAGTTGCATCCATTTAAAAAAGCTTTGTTTCACACCAAATGTATCTCATTACGAACAATCACAAGACTCTCATCACATAACACAAATAGCAAATGCTTTGATTTGTGTCGAGCGTTAGGTATTATTTATTTACTCAAGACTTCAGAGGGGATATTAAGCTTCTTGAAGTACCTCCTTTGCTTTGTTTACCCACACGCTATATATATCGTCCGAGAACAAAACAAAATGAACCTACAAAAAAAAAATATTGTTAGGGCATCTGCATTGGTGAACCCATGGGGGTTCACCAAAAAAAAATTAAAAATTGATTTTTTGTTTTTTAAAAAAAAATAAAAAAAATAAAATCGGACCGAGGGGGACTCGCCACGTGGCGAACCCCTTATGATCCGGGTTCACTCGGGAGAGCTCGGGAGAGCTCGAGAGAGCTCGGGTTCCTCGGTTTTTGTGTTTTTTTTTTCTTGATTTGTGTGTGAACCCCGCATTGAACTTTCAATGTGGGTGCTCTTATGATAAAAACGTCCGTTACTGCATTGAGTCCATGGAAAAAAAGTGTGTAATATATAATATGGACTGGGAGAGGCAACCATTTACCTCTTTAAAGTCATTGCCAAACTCTTTGATCGTTGATATACCTATCGTAGCAGCTTCATCAAAAGGATATCTAACAACAACAAAAAGACAAATACAATTCGGGTCATAAGGTGTCTCTTTCAATATGAACGAATCAAGTCTCTGGTTGTGACAAGTTTACCCGTAAACCCCACAAGATATGGCAGGAAATGCAATGTACTTGATGTTGTTTTCCTTTGCCACTCTCAGACTATTTCTGTTGCAAAAGATGAACACAATATTTTTTCAGGGAAAACAATGTCTATAGTAAAACAAGAGAAACCGCATTTACGCCTTACCTGTAAGCATTAGTGAGGGATTCTTTAGGGTTGACATCTGAGTTATAGATAGGTCCAACGGTGTGAATCACGCGGGATGCAGGCAAGTTGAAACCCCTGTTCCATTTTTAACCCAACCGGTTCATCAATCAACAATCCTACCTCACTCTTAAATATTTATATACATGAGAAGATTAAAAAAAGAGAAACCGACGGAGTAATTCTTGCTTCACCGGTTGGACAACGGACTCCCGAACGAACTTCAGGGACCTCCAAGCATGATGCTTTGAGTTGTGGCCCAGCAGCCCAATGTATTGCTGTCACAGATACACGTCAATTAGATTTGTTCAGAGTTTAAAAGCAAAAACAACCACACAATGGCAACTACTGTTGGGCATTTTTAACCGAATCCGAGAATCCGAACCGACCCAAAAATTTCGGATTCGAATTCAAACCAATATGTAAAAATACCTGATGAGGTTCTGTTCGGCTGTATTTCCAATATTGGGTTTTACCCAAACATGAACGGGTACCCGAAAAACCTAAAAATCCCAAACCATATTCAAACCCAAAAAACCCAAAAAAATCAGAAAAAACCCGAAAAACCCGAACTCAAAAAAACCCGAAAACATCTTAACCCAAAAAGTATAAGGTGTCCTCAGGTTTCCGTAAGTTCAATAAACTCAACCCGAGCCTAAAAAACAGAATTGAACCCGAACCGATCCTATAGGTCTTGAGTTCGGAACCGACTGCGAACCGAACAGACCCCGAACGCCAAGCCCCAATGACAACAATGGATTTAGATAGAAAGTATAATAGAATCTTGAAACCGCACCTCCGTCAGCACCAGCACCACCTAACATTCGCACATTCGCTGGATTAACCTGAAGAGACAAACTGCCTAAGTCAAGCAATAACGAAGCCATGGCATCAGCCAAATAAGAGATAGACTTAGTTAACAATCAGAGTTTAGCTTATCATCACCAAGTTTCATCTAATTTTACGAATCTATCTTAATGTAGAAACACCACAAACCCTAATTGATGGAGGAAGAGATAAAGAGACTTACGATAGCATCGGAAGAGGCATCGACGGACCACTGGGTGATGTCGCCTTTAAGGATCTTAAGAAGGCTAGAATCAGATAAACTGAAAACGGCACCAGAAGCCATGGATGAGAAAGCTACCACTCTCGTAGGAGAAGACCTAGAGGAAGGAGAAAAGATCGTGGAGGTCGAATGTAATCTAGGGAAGAGACTCAAGCTTCCCACTCCGCAAGTCAACCAAATCCGTCTCATCTCATTTGACTCCACGCCGAAACCTCTCTTGAGTTTTGGCCCATTACTAATAACGATTGTCATGGGCCTACCGACCTAATCAGATGAGAAAGCGCTCAAATGCAAGAATTCATAGGCTTCGGTAAATTAACCGGAAAGGAAGAGTCGATAACCCAAACCATACTGAACCGGAAGAACCAGAACTAATCCAGACTGAATATTTCGGATAACCGAAAAAAAACCTGAAAATTTGTACATAAGTGGTTATGTTTTCAATCGGAGCCGAATTCGTATTGTTCGTGCCGAGCCGAATGGAAAATCCCTTGGTTTTAATGTGATTCCAAAATTTAAAAAGCAATTTGACCGAAAATCAAAAACCGAAACAAACCGAAGAATGTTCACACCTACTTCATATATAACAAAAAATAATTTTTGTTCACAATACAGATCAATCAGATTCTTTTTTAACCAAATCTTTTTGTCTTTATTATGTGAAGTGTTAGTTAGTACATGAGACAATGTACTTAACCCATTTTAAAAAGAAAAACAGTGGAGTTGACAGAAGAATCCTGTTTTGGTTGTTCTCGGCGGCGGTGACTGGGAGAAGTTGCGGCCATGTGGTGGAGGTGGCAAGTCCTTTGCCTTGTTCACCCACATTGTGTACGCATCGTTGCTAAACATAACAAAGTGCACCTAAGGAAAGATTCAACATTTGTTAGATAAATGGCGTGAATATAACATTTTACTAACTAAGATATCCAACAAAATTTTACTAAGCATGATTAGTCCATGGTGAAAAGTGTTCTTTCAAACCAAAAAATACCTCGTTAAAATCTTTAGCAAACTTCTTAACCGTAGAGATGGCTATCGAAGCAGCTTCTTCTAAAGGATATCTAACAACCAGATGAAAAAAGGGTTTCATATCATGTGAGAATTTTTATTTTTCTTTGGATTATATGATTTACACATTGACATCTAGTTATAATGCATATCTCAAAGTTTCTGATCCTTCCTAATCACCTATTTACCTGAAAATACCACAAGATATCGCAGTAAATGCAATGTACCGAATATTGTTTTCCTTAGCTACTCTCAGACTGTTCCTGTTACCAAAAATCAGCATAGAGCATATGTGAAGTAACCGAAACAAATATTTTATTCTTAATACAAAATTGAGTTTTTTTGTAGTTTACTTGTAAGCATTTTCCAAGAGTTTCTTAGGATTCTTCTCGGCAGTATAAATAGGTCCAACCGTGTGAATCACATGAGATGCAGGCAAGTTGAAACCACTACTCCATATCCAATAGTGCAGAAAACAATCAAACAAATTCAAAAATATTGGAAAACTTTCAAAACATTTATGATAAGGAAAGAAGATTATATCAAAGTATATTAGTAAAGATGTATATTCTGTAATTACTTTTACCTTGATTTTCTCATTACTACAACTCTATATAATGTAAAACAATACTCTCATAATAATACAACATTCATATTCTATATGGTATCAGAGCCTGATCCTATCTAAAACCTAAATTTTTCTTTCACGTAGCCTCTTATTTTCCCATCTCTCTCTGCTGTCATGGCTTCTTCTTCTGATGCTACCAACACTGTCGAAACCATCATCACCCCCTCTACCACTTCCAGTATCCTGAACATTAATATGTCCAGTGTTTCTAAGTTAACAGCTACAAATTATCTAAAGTGGAGCCTTCAAGTCCGAGCCTTACTTGATGGTTATGGCTTGGTCGGTCATATTGACGGATCTACTCCTGCTCCTCTGCAAACTATTACCGTCAATGGTGAGCTCACACTCAATCCTGACTACACTACCTGGAAACGCCAAGATCAACTTATCTACAGTGCTCTCCTTGGTGTTCTATCTGTTACTGTCCAACCAATTGTCTCGCGTGCGGCTACTGCCTTGCAAGTTTGGAACACACTGTCTTCCACTTATGCTAAACCAACCCGCGGCCACATCAAACAATTGAAACTTCAACTAAAGAATTGGAAGAAAGACAACAAAACCATTGATGCTTACCTCCAAGGACATATTACTCGCCTTGATCAGCTTGCTATTCTCGGAAAAGTTGTTGATCATGAAGACCAAATCGATCTCATCCTTGACGGTCTTCCTGCAGAATATAAATCAATTGTAGATCAAATTGAAGGCCGTGATACACCACCTACCATCACAGAATTACATGAGAAGTTATTGAATCATGAGGCCAAACTACAAACTCAAGTTGAACCCTTGTTGTCTAATGTACCTGTCACTGCTAGTGTTGCTCAGCAGCGTTCATACTCCAACAACAACTACAACCGCCAACGCAACAACAACAATCCCCGGCCCAATATGCCTCAGTGGTCTCAATCCAGGTCTGATCAGCGTACTCCTAAACCTTATTTGGGACGTTGTCAGATTTGTTCCGTCCAAGGTCACAGCGCCAAGCGCTGTCCGCAGCTGTTGTCCTATCAATCTTCCTCCAGTCCTGCGCCTCAATCACCATTTAGACCTTGGAATCCGCGCGCAAACCTTGTTGTTAGTACACCACAAACAACAGAAAGTTGGTTAGTCGATAGTGGCGCAACGCACCACTTAACTTCGGATCTTCAAAACCTATCATTACATCAACCATACAATGGCAATGAGGATGTCATGATAGCTGATGGTACCAGTCTTTCGATATCACACACCGGTTCTATTTTCTTACCTTCTAATACTCGCCCACTACAACTCACTAAAGTCTTATGTGTTCCTAATCTCAACAAGAATCTGATCTCGGTTTACCGGTTGTGTAATTCTAATCAAGTTTCTGTTGAATTTTTCCCTGCGTCTTTCCAGGTGAAGGATCTCAGCACGGGGGACCTATTACTCCAAGGCAAAACTAAGGATGAACTCTATGAGTGGCCTATTACAAGTCATCAACCTACTGCTCTTTTTACATCTCCTACCTCTAACACATCTTTGACATCGTGGCATTCCAGACTCGGACATCCATCTCTTGCTATTTTACACTGTACCATTTCTCAAAAAAATCTGCCTCTTTCTACTCCTTCTCAAAAACTAATACCCTGTTCTCATTGTTTGATTAATAAGAGCCATAAATTGCCTTTTTATCAATCAAGTCTTACCTCTTCTCGCCCTCTTGAGTATGTGTTTAGTGATGTATGGATGTCTCCCTTGCTGTCTGTTGATTATTTTCGCTATTACCTTGTCTTGGTTGACCATTATTCGCGTTATACCTGGCTATATCCAATCAAGCGCAAATCAGATGTCAAAGCTGTGTTCATGGCCTATAAGGAGCTGGTAGAAAATAAATTCCAGCGACGTATTGGTACCTTATTTACAGACAATGGTGGCGAGTTTCTGGCGCTCAAATCATACTTAGCTCTTCATGGAATCTCTCATTTGACCTCTCCTCCTCACACTCCGGAACATAACGGCATCTCGGAGAGAAAACACCGTCACGTTGTTGAGACAGGACTCACTATGCTGTCAACAGCTTCAGTACCGAAAACTTATTGGCCGTATGCCTTTGCAGCTGCTGTCTACACCATTAATCGTCTTCCGACACAAGTTCTTGGACTCCAATCACCGTTTGAGAAGCTTTTTGGAACAAAACCAAATTATGACCGATTACGCATTTTTGGATGCTCCTGCTTTCCGTGGCTTCGCCCGTACACCGTTCATAAGCTTCAGGATCGATCTATCCGCTGTGTTTTCCTTGGATATTCGACATCTCAAAGTGCCTATCACTGTCTGGATAAAACTAGCGGTAGGGTATACACTTCTCGACGTGTCACGTTTGATGAAGCAACTTTTCCTTTTGCACAAGCTCCTGTGACCAATTCACCTCTCACCGCCATTGATGACTCAAACCCAAGCTTATCTTCCACATCGGGATCCTCGGTTTCACCGGTCCCACTCATACGAGCCTCTGTTTTGCCCGCGCCCTCCCCCGGCTGTGATTCTCACCAGGAAACGCCGTCGCCTGCACCAACGCCGTCCGTTGTACCACCGCCGCCGGCTGTACCAACGCCCGCCGCCGCTCCCGTTCCTGTCGCGCCTTCTCAGGTATCGTCACTTCCTATCTCTCACACTTCTTCTTCTTCTCTCTTGGACTTTGAGCCCACTGCTCTCATTCAAAATGGGCCGACCCCTACGGCCCAGCTTCCACACCCTCACACAAATCCAATTCTTTCTTTGCCTCTCTCAAACCCAACAACAAACCCAACTTTAATATCTCTCACCTCTACCTCTTTTCAAACCCAAATACCTCTAAATAATAACCCACTCGACACTAATATCCAGCCCAATATCAATACCCATACCAATACCAATACCAATATTCAGCCCAACATCTCTAATAATCCTTTTTCTACCTTTCGATCCCAATCACCACATCCAACACCAAATCCAAATACTCTTCCTATGCCTTCTTCACCGTTACCACAACCCGACCAACCACCATCTCTACCTCCACAAAACTTACACCAAATGCAAACTCGTTCCAAAAACAATATACGAAAACCAAACAAGAAGCTCTCCCTAACCGTTGCTCTCTCCAAATCACCAACAACCGAGCCTCGCACCATTCACCAAGCTATGAAAGACAGTCACTGGAGCCGTGCCGCCTCATCTGAGTTTGATGCTATGCTTCGTAATCGGACATGGGATCTTGAACCGCCAACTCCAAATCAGAATTTGGTCTCTTGCCGTTGGGTTTTCACCACCAAATATCTCGCCAATGGTGAACTCGATCGCTATAAAGCTCGGTTAGTTGCTCGTGGCTTCAATCAGCGTTATGGGATCGATTATGCAGAGACTTTTAGCCCGGTAATCAAGTCCACCACTATTCGAACGATTCTTGATATTGCTGTGAAAAAGGATTGGCATGTCAAACAATTAGATGTTAACAATGCTTTCTTGCAAGGAGATCTCACCGAAGAAGTTTTTATGACACAACCACCGGGTTTTATTGATGCTGATCACCCCAAGTATATATGTAGGCTTCGCAAACCGATTTACGGACTAAAACAAGCTCCGCGTTCTTGGTATCAATCCCTCAAAAGACATCTTCTTAATGACGGATTCCAAAACTCTGCTGCTGATAACTCCTTGTTCATCCGCCACACAGGGACATCGTCAACATATATTCTGGTCTACGTGGATGATATTTTAGTCACAGGCAGTGATCCTCATGTTATTTCTCAGGTTCTCACATCCTTTTCTGAAAGATTTTCAATTAAAGATCCGACTAATCTTCACTTCTTCCTTGGCATCGAGGCTACTCGAACGAAACACGGTCTTCATTTAATGCAGCGGAAGTACATACTCGATCTTCTTGCCAAACAGAACATGATTGACGCCAAGTCGGTTTCTACGCTGCTTTCTTCTTCCCCAAAACTCACTCTTAGCACCGGGAAAGTCTTACCAGATGCTTCTCAATATCGTTCTGTTGTTGGCAGCCTTCAGTATCTTGCGCTCACTCGTCTGGATATTATGTATGCGGTCAACCGCCTCTCGCAATTCATGCATCGTCCCACCGACGAACACTGGCAAGGCGCGAAACGGGTTCTTCGCTATCTTGCAGGAACCACTACTCATGGTATTTTTCTAAATGCCAACTCCCCTTTGACTTTACATGGTTATTCGGATGCTGATTGGGCCAGTGATACACATGACTATGTGTCTACCAATGCGTATGTCATCTACCTTGGTAGCAATCCGATCTCTTGGTCTTCTAAGAAACAAAAAGGCGTCGCCCGATCTTCTACAGAAGCTGAATACCGAGCTATTGCCAACATCACTTCTGAACTCAATTGGATTACGTCATTGCTAACGGAAGTTGGTCTCCACATGCCACAACCACCAGTAATCTACTGTGACAACATCGGCACCACGTACTTATGTGCTAATCCTGTTTTCCACTCGAGGATGAAACACATTGCGTTGGATTATCATTTAGTCCGTGACCAAATTCAACATGGTCTTCTCCGCATTGCTCATGTTTCCACGCGTGATCAACTTGCCGATGCGCTAACTAAACCATTATCTCGTCAACAATTTCAGACCACTAGATCCAAGCTTGGAGTTGCGCCCGCACCTCCACCTTGAGGGGGCGTGATAAGGAAAGAAGATTATATCAAAGTATATTAGTAAAGATGTATATTCTGTAATTACTTTTACCTTGATTTTCTCATTACTACAGCTCTATATAATGTAAAACAATACTCTCATAATAATACAACATTTATATTCTATAATTTATACAAAACAAAAGAGGAGGAAGTGAAACCAACGGCGTAATTCTTGCTTCTCCAGTGGGACAACGGACTCCAGAACAAACTTCTGGTATTTGATAGCATGCTGCTCTCAGCTCCGGCCCAGCAGCATCATGAATGGCTTTCACATGAATACACTCAGATCAAATCACATCTACATTGTGAGATATCTCAGAAAGAAAAAAGAAAGATACTAAAATTGAAGAACTTACCTCCATCAGCACCACCACCACTACCTAGCATACCCTCATTTGCTGGATTAACCTGATGCAATCATCAAGTTTCCTCATTTTCAAAATTCAAAACTTTTAAAAAGAAAAAGCATCAAGAAGTTAAAAGGAATCATCTTCGATATGATTACTCCAATCACTAGCTTCTAAGAGAGACAGAAAGACTACACCGATATACTACTACAGAATAGTATCTCACATCATAAGTTATAATATATAAAGGAAATAATTCAATCATGGAATCATTAAGGATTTGTTTTGAGTTGGAAACATATGTTAACATATTGTCAAATTGAGTTATGGATCAAATTTTTTCTTATATTATTATCAAAGCCAATGAAAGTATTTATGCATGTCCAAAGTCGGTTCTTATTTCAACTAGAAAAACCAAATCAAAATATAAAATATAAAACTATCTTTTCTCTTATTCCTAAGAGTACTAGGACTATATCTTTCAAATATCCCTCTCAAATTGGAGCATGTAGATTGTTAATGTCCACCTTGACAAGAAATGCATCAAATTTTGTTCATCCCAACGCTTTCGTTAGAATGTCAGCAAGTTGATATGTTGTAGAAACATGTGTTGCTATAATAACACCACAGGTCGCGGATAAAATGACATGTAACGCCCATATGCTTTGTTCGTTCATGAAAGACCATGTTTGCACTCATGTGGCGATTTACTATCACTCTGAACTGTCATAAGAGTTGAATAGTTTACATCGAGTTCAAACAGAAGGTCGTTTATCCACAAGAGTTCTCGAGTCACAACATCCATTGCCCGATACTCCGCTTCTGCAAAAGAAAGAAAAAATCGGTCTTGCATCTTAGTTTTCCAAGTTGAACAATCCAACCAGGGAGTGGCCGACGAGTTAAAGGACATGTAGCCCAGCCCGAGTCATACCACACAGTAAGATGGAAAGGAGATGTGGCGCGAAAGAAGGAACCCTAACTAATATTACCTTTGAAGTAGCAGACTACTTTGATTGTCGCAAGCCAGTGCTCCTCCTTAGGTTTTTTATGAATTGGATAAGATATGCGTAGCATATGTGATATATGGTCGAGTAGCTCCCAAGTAGATCAGTCATCTGACATATTGTTCTGGTCTGTGAGAACATGGCTATCTGCAAGACTTAGCTTATGATTTTGATCCATTGGTGAACCAGCTGGCTTGCATCCAAGTAGTCCAGTCTCAGTGATAATCACAATGGTGTACTTACGTTGACAAACATAAATATCCATTCGGTTTCGCGCAACCTCTAAGCCCAAGAAATATTTAAGGATCCCAAGATCTTTCATATATAAGCAAATAGATAAGAAACCTTTAAAACTCTGAACCGCAAAATTTGAATACGCAGAGATGATAAGATCATTAACTTAAATAAGAATAGATAAAGAAATCTCGTTAGATGAATAAACAAAGAGAGAGTAGTCCGACTTTTTTTTGTTGAAATCCATATCGAAGAAGAGCATCCACAAGTTTTGCAAACCAACATCTAGGAGCTTGTTTTAATCCATATAAGGATTTGCTTATTAAAAATGCGTGATTTGATTGGTGATGAAAAACCCTACGGAAGTCGCATGTAAACTTCTTCTTGAAGCTCGCCGTGGAGAAACGCATTGTGAACATCCATTTGGTGAATCTCATGGTTTCTCTTTACGGCGAAATCAAGAAAACCCCATATTGTTTTCATTTTAGCTACAGGCGAGAACGTCTCGTTGTAATCGAAACCTTCCGTTTTTGTATTTCCTAGAACAACTAGACGAGCCTTATACCGCTCAATAGAACCATTCGATCGTATTTTGATCGTGAAAGCTCATTTTCTTCCAATAGCCTTTTTATTCGGTGGCAACACTTGTAAACCCCATGTGTGATTTCTCTCAAGAGCTTTGATCTCATATTGCATAGCATTACGCCAAACCTCATATTTCATGGCTTCTTTAAACGATTGTGGTTCTTTGTATGCACTCAACGCCGTTAAGAAGTTGCAATGATTAGCAGAAAATTTATCATAGGATATAAAATCAGAAAATGGGTATTCGAACTTGATGACTGTTGTGGAGTTGATGAGGGAAGAGAGAGGATTGTCGGAGGAAGAGCAATAATTGTACCGACTACATAATCTCTGAGACACGTGGACTGATTGTTCTATCGATATCCTCGTCCAAGAGACTTAGCAGGTGCGGGTTCGACAACATGTGCATGTTCGGTAACAGGTGCAAGTTTATCTTCAGCCTCTTCCGTTAAGGCTGCAACACCCCGTTGTGAAGCTGTAATTTTTCGAGTGTTGTATTTCACCAGACACGTTTACTGTGTATTCATCATTGACAAACTGAGGCGTAGTAGACGGCGGAATTGTGTCATGGCTAGAATTATTTATCATATTTTTCTCTGTTATTGATGAATGTTTTCTAAAAAAAGAAAAATTATCCTCCACAAAACCAACATCCCGCGAGACTAGAACTTTCTAGTTTTCTAAGTCATAAAGCTTCCACCCCTTTTTGCGGTGAGAATACCCAATGCGTATACATCTCTGGCTTCGTGTTGCAAACATATCTCCCTTGGTGTTGAAATTATGAGCATAGGCAAGGCAACCAAATACTCAGAGATGAAACCTTCAATCTTGTGGTTAAGCCTGCTACAATTCGCACAATCATAAATGTCGCCTTGAGTCGTGATTGGGGGCTAAGACAATTAGATGTGAAGAATGCATTTTTACACGGAGAGATCACCGAAACAATCTACATGCATCAACCGCCAGGATTCGTTGATAAGTCCAAACCTCATCATGTTTGCAAACTCGACAAAGCCATCTACGGCCTCAAACAAGCTTTAAGAGCATGGAATTCTCGGTTTTCTTCTTATATTGCTCGGTTGGGTTTTATCTCAAGTAAATGTGATCCTTCATTGTTTGTGTTTCGCAATGGCGATCAGCTAGCCTACCTTCTATGATATATCGATGATATCATTTTAACAGATTCATTGCCTGCTCTAATATCTCGCATAATCACTCGGCTAAAAGACGAATTCCCTATCACAGACATGGGTCGCCTTAGTTATTCCTTGGGGATCAAGGTAGAATACAATAAAACCGGAATTCTACTTTCGCAACATCAATATGCCCGTGAAATCATTAATCGCGCCGATATGTCTGATAGTAAGTCAGTCTCTACCCCGTTGACGTGAGCAGCAAACTATCGACAGATGCAGGTGATCGCATCGACAATCCTACGGAGTACAAGAGCCTCATCGGTGCCCTCCAATATCTGACATTTACGAGGCCCGACATTAGTTACGCAGTGCAACAAGTGTGCTTGTTTATGCATGACCCTCGCCAACCACATTCACAGCTCTCCGTCAGATTATTCACTATGTCCAAAGCACGCCAAGTCATGGTTTACAAATCACCAAGTCAAGGATCAACTCTTTGGTTGCTTATTATGACGCCGACTGAACTGGTTGCCCGGATACACGACGTAGTACATCAGGTTACTGTGTTTTTCTTGGTGATAACTTGATATCTTGGTCGTCAAAGCGCCAACAGACCGTCTCCCGCTCAAGTGTCGAGGCCGAGTACAAGGGTATTGCCAATGTTGTTGTCGAGACGTGTTGGTTAAGAAATCTATTGTTGGAGTTTCATTGTCCTCTCCGCACAGCTACGTTGATCTATTGTGATAATATTAGTTCCGTTTACATGTCCAACAACCCGGTTCAACATCAAAGAACGAAGCATATCGAGATTGATCTTCACTTTGTTCGTGAAAAGGTAGCCATCGGTCAAGTTAAGGTGCTTCATGTCCCATCCTCGATCCAATATGTTGAAATTTTCACGAAGGGCTTACCATCATCGTTGTTCAAAGAGTTTCGCGACAGTCTAACGATCAGTTGTTCGGACGCTTACACTGAGGGAGGGTGAAAGAATAATATCATTTATTCTATCAAAAGATCTTATTTTGTTTCAGTCTAACTCTTGTTTCTATTTTATCTCCTTTAACTTAGGATTGTTACAAGTGTAAGTAGTTTATATAGGTGTTGTTCGTTTGTTCATCCAGATACTGCATCTGGATGCAGATGTCGGATGATGTTCGTTTGCTATAAATTATAAGCATATTCTGGATGAAGTAATTGGATGCAAATCAAAACTTATCCAAAAAATCTTGATATTTTGGATGAGATTAATAGTAGAGTTTGGATGAGTTTTGTTCATCCAAAAACTTGTAAATGTTCAAAATATTTTCTACTTAAATAAAATCGTAAAAACCGGAAAAACCGTTAAAACCATGAAAACCGTAAAAATGGTAAAAACCGAAAAAACCGTAAAAACCGCAAAAACCGCAAAAACCGCAAAAATCGTAAAGCCTTAAAAACCGCAAAAACTGTAAAAACCCGTAAAAATTGTAAAAGCCGCAAAAACCGCAAAATCCCGTAAAAACTGTAAAAACCGCAAAACCCGCAAAAACCGTAAAAATAGCAAAACCAGTAAAACCGCAAAAACCGTAAAAACCGCAAAAACCCTTAAAACCGCAAAAACCGTAAAAACCGTAAAACAGTAAAAACCGTAAAACAGTAAAAACCGCAAAACCATAAACCCATAAAAACAACAAAACTCGCAAAAACCGTAAAAACCAATAAGAACCGGAAAAACTGTAAAGATTGTAAAAAACCACAAAAACCGTAAAAAATCGCAAAAACCGGAAAAACCGTAAAAGCCGCAAAAAACGCAAAAATCGCAAAACCCGTAAAATCCGTAAAAACCGCAAAATCCGTAAAAACAGCAAAATCCGTAAAAACCGCAAAACTCGTAAACCCGCAAAAAACTGTAAAAGCCACAAAACCCGCAAAAACCGCAAAAAACGTAAAAACCGTAAAAACCGCAAAAACCAAAAAACCCGCAAAAACCGTAAAAACCGCAAAAACCGCAAAAATCATGTTATTTTTAGTCATTTTTCTATATAAAATGCATATGGATGATAATTGCAATTACTTAAACTAATATAACTTCATCCAGATGCAGCACTCAGATACAAAAATTGAAAACAGAAACGAATATCATCTCGATACTGCATCCAAATACAACATCTGGATACTGCATCCAGATACAGAAACGAACAACACTATAGACTCTTGTATCAACGTTGAAAGACAACGCAAACTATTCAATATTAACAAGCTTTCAAAAATGACCAAGAACCCTATAAATTTTTATCTAACGGAGGAGGAGGACGAGAGAAGACCGACAATAGCATCGGAGGAGCCATCGACGGACCAATTGGTGATATCGCCTTGAACGATCTTAAGAACACAATACTCGGATAACTTGAAAACAACTTCTTCGCCGTTCAACACCATATCACTGTTATTGAAACCACTGAGAGAAATTTGCCGTTTTTTGAAAAATACAAAGTCTTGAACAACAAAGACGAAGATAAAGTCTTCTTTACGCGGTTTTTTCATTTGACTTGTGCGAACGTTGACCCAAAAGAGTAATAAATAGTATAAATTTGATTTTTTTTTTCGCCGTATATAAATTTGATTTATTTAGAATATTTTTTACTTTTGCCAAGTTTTATTCATTAGGGGAGAATTACATTGCTTAAACATAATAAACCACAAAAGAAAAACACATGAACGCTATCTAGTTTATTAAAGGATGTACGTTTAATGAGACATTTAAAAATCTATTTATAAGATAGACAAAGCGGTTTTGAATTACAAGAAAAATTAAAGTGTATGCCATAAGGCTAAATTCAAGATTATATAGAAAATAGAAAATCTTGGTCGTTGTAAATATAGGAACGATGAAGACAATCATTTGAAAGCGAAACAACTCGTAAATAATATATATATATGAAGAAGGCTAAAGCTACCGGGTGCTTAAATTACGAGCCACCACAGACCAATGATAGGACTTTTTTTAGAATTGACCACCTTCGAAGGTTTGTCCAAACTGCCAATTAGAAGGAGCCACGTCATTGCTAACGACAGTGCGACCATCACTGGTGGTGACCTGAAACGAGAGGCTTTGGTCGTTGAGGTAAGAATTGCTTTGCCAGTTTTGTCCCCAGTTCCTAGACATGGCTTGCCACGACCCTGTTTTTGAGCCTTTGATTGACACGGCGTGGACATCTCCTGCTCCTCCTACGTTCGAGATCAGCACGAGGGTGAAGTATGAATGTCCGTTTATCGTGAATCTTATTCCTCCTTTCTTCATACACGGTACTCTGCCAAAATTATACAATACACACACAACAACTTATATGACATTAGTTTAAGACCGTGGATCTATTCAACTTCTTGAATTGGTTTAAGTTTTTGATCGCCTAAGATATTCCAATTTAAAGAATAATTTTCTGTTTACATAGTGAATCTTTAAACCACTAAACTACCTGAATTCATTTTTAATCATTTGATTTTGCCTAGAACTTTTTGGTGTTCTGTTAAACATTTGTTTTTTTTTTTTGGTTTTCAACATTTGGTTTAATTTGTTGTTAAAAAGGTGCGTTTTTTTCCAAATTAAAAAGGATTATTTTAAGTATTATGTGAACTTTTTATTTGTTAACAGTAAACACAACCTAAATATGCAAAAAGAAGTATATATTAAAAATACTTTTTTAAATATTGTGAATTATTTTTTTAATGCAAAAGCATATAAGTTAGGGTTTGAAACAATGACAACGTTGTTACTTGTGTCTCAAGTACTAAGAAAAGTAAAAGCGTACCTTCGGAAAGAGACAGGGACAATGCCGGCACGATACTGAGCGATTTGGAGAAAAGCCGGCTCGGCGAGGTCGAAATGCTGAAGAGGAGGATTGCACCATCCACCATTATCGTTAGAGAGGCCAAAGTTGGGTGGACAAAAGTTAGTAGCTGTCACGGTAATAGTAGACCCTAGACACCATCTCGGGTCATCGTTGCACTTCATCTCAAAGCACGCGCCGCACGTGAGTCCGTTGTTGAATAGAGCCGTGCTCAGTGCAGCCGTGTTTGTCCCATAACCTTGGCTATTCAAGTTTCCATAGCCACAAGCTCCGCCTGAGTAGTTAGATATATGACTAAGTGTTAGCTAAAGCATATGCATTTTAAAGAGATTGTATTAGCTAACATACGCATACGCTTGTATAGGTCATACCCATTGTGCCGGAAGCGTCGGCTCCGCCGTAGAACGTGGCATGACCACTTTGCCAACCACCGTCGTATCCATGAGTTCCTTGGAGAAAGAAAGATAATAAGCTAAATACTGATAGTATTGTGATTATGGAATATTTGGACTCTAATGTAATATACATATTTTGTTTTTATTTTGGAGGAGGAGGTAGTTTATTCTGTTTTAGAGTATCTGATTTGATTTGTTTATGAGAATCGTGAGAGTGATATAGAATCAAATGTGGAGGGGATGAGTATTTATAGGGAACTTTGGACTTTATAATAGTGGCAAGAGATCAGATATTAATTAAGAAAATGTTGAACTTATATATTAATTTTATATTTGATGTGTTTTTCTTTCACCTTTATTTGGCATTCATATAAATTATTCAAGTGTTTTCTAGCCAATTTGCGAGAGAAATGTGCCTATTATATCTCGTTAAATCCCAATGTATCTCCTTATCAATTTCGGTATTCATACAATTAATATCACATCTCGTAAGAAATGGATCATAAGTAAAGTCAACAACGTATGCCAATTTTGGGTAGAGTCAATTTTTTTTATATTTTGCGACCAGTTTATATTTTTGTGTGGACAACAAATTAAACAGTTACAAAAATAGGAAAAAAATTGTATGTATTAATGATATAATATAAGATCAGGGGGACTTTGAAGGTTATGGCCACATGCAAATGTTGCGGTTAGACCAACTCCGATTCCTAATCAAGTGGCCCATACTTGCACATGCCTAGTTACATAAGTCTTTATTAGTTTGTCTCGTCCTTCATTTTTATGTTTGGTCACATGATCATATCTCAATACTATATGGATTGAGACTTGAAGGTTATATAAACTGATAAAATATTTGTTTGTTAATGACTTTATATAACTTTCAAAAAACTTATAAAATTATCCATTTTTAAAAGAGAAATTTCCTTAGATAGCACACTTTTGTGTTTTTGGGCCACATGTAGCATACAAGTCCAAAATTCTCAACTCTAGCATATTTAACACACGGTATACCGAAAATACCCCTGTCTAATTTTGGGTTTAGGGTTTAGGGTTTAGAGTTTAGGGTTTAGGGAAAATGAGAATCCTAAGCCACATTTTAAAAATGGTCAATGGTAAAAATGGTCATTCTAACATTTTAAAAATGTTACACGTGAAATATCCTAAACCACATACTAAGTGTGTCCAGAAAATGAAAAAATGTGCTATATTTGAGAATTGCCTTTTTTTTAAATTGATTACATCTAAATGACTACACTGTAACTTTTTCTATTATTGATGGCATTTACTCTATTTATTTACACGGAAATATCACGAAATTTAATATGATTACCCGTAAAATATAACCCGTTGAGTTTGGAAAGTTAAAAAATCTTGTTTCAACATAATTTCGATAAGCTATGTTTCACGTTATTTAAATTCTAGGACGAAATTTTCATCAATTTGGATCTTTGCTCTTACGATTATATTTACTGATTTGCATAAAGTTAATTTTTAAGTTTCATATTGGGATATAGAAACAATTTTACTGCCTATATATTTATTTATAATTGGATCATATCTTAGACTGCTGATATTTACATTAATCTTCAAACTCATAAAAGGTCATACATTCTTACTATTTAAAACGTCTCTAATCATAGAAATTAAAATATATTAATTTAATTAACATTCAACAAAAATGTTATAATGAAACAAATTTAGTTTTTATATAAGCGAATTATCTTATATATTAAGTATGAAGTCAGTTTGCACCAGATTAAAAGTTGATGATTATGTTACCCTTAGTAAATTAGTTAATTAATAATATATTAAAATTAATTATTTAAAAATAAAAACGA
>OVAN01001101.1:0-45022 GCA_900406275.1 Anastatica hierochuntica | reverse complement strand
GCGCCAAGGACCGTGCTTGGTCCTGGCGCCAGTTGGCCCCAAGGACCGTGCGTGTCTCTGGCGCCAATTGGCGCCAAGGACCGTGCTTGGTCCTGGCGCCAGTTGGAGCCAAGGACCGTGCTTGGTCTTGGCGCCAATTGGCGCCAAGCAGGACCATCGTCCTCGGTTTCAGTTGTCGCCCAGATCGGCTTCAGAACTCGTTCGTGGGTTTGGCGTTAATTGGCGTTTTAGACATTCCTCCGAAGCGAAGTGTTGTCTCGTTCCGAAGTAGGCCTCCGGAAGTTTCGGGCGTCGATTTCGATGTTACCGTTTTCGACCCCAACAGCGATCTTCCTGGAACTTTCTAAGGAAGTGATCCTCCTCGCCTTAACTTGAACATCCAGAGAAAGGTCTTGCTCCTTTCCGCTCAAAGATTTCATCTGAGAGTTAAGATCTCCCATCTAGGACTGAAGGCTGAGGACTTGAGATTTGGTTAACTCAAGTTCATCTTTGGTTTCTTTAAAAAGGTTTTTCACTTCTTTAAGTTCTTTACCATCATGCGAATCCCTGACCGTATTCTTGAGCTTTAGTTGAGCCCTGTTGATGGCGCTAGCTAACTGGTCAAAAGAAACAGAACAATGGTGTTATTGCAATTCTAAAAAAAAAGGAGGAATAAGTGAATCTAACATAAATACATCCAATACCTAACCAAGGTAGTAAACAACGTCCATATACTCCTCCGTGTTTATTAAGTTGTTGATAACAGGGAGAGAGAAGCCGACCTGTTTTATATGACGCATCGGCATCCCCAAACCCCAGGCATCATCCAATACCGATCCTAGTTTCGAATGAGCGAAAGTCCAGCCCACGGTACCTCCCCTGGATGATGAAGATGAATACCTTGATGTTTTCTCTCCTTGATCAAGTATAGGCCTATTGCTTGGAGGAACCTCCTATTCTTGACGTCCCCTAGATCTCGGAGGACTCATGTCCATGTCTTGGTGACCAGAATCAAACATCTTCTCCTGGTCTTTTGAGGTTTCGGGAACAGTAGAAATCGCGACAAAAACCTTCGCAGCGTTGGAGTTCCCATCATCAAGGACCTCTCAGATGGAGCTTATGAAAGAACCACCTTGAACCTTGTCACTTCCACGAGATTTGGAAACACTAGCAGACCTGGCCTGCTTCGCCTTTGCTCCTTGAAAATGAAATGATGGTTGAAGAGGAATCTTATCAGTTTTCAAGGTACTTCCTTTAGTTGAAACTTGAATAGGAACATTATCTTCGGAAACTGAGCAAAGAAAAATAAAAGTCTTAATAGCAAGGAGGATTGGGTCTTGCCAAAGCCTATTTTCTCAAAAGAAAGTAGAAAGGTTACCCTCAAGCAGATTAACAGGGACCAGATCTGGGAATTGAGCTGAGAATCTCTCCGGGAACCTAGCACTGCTGATCCTAGAAGATGGATAAACAGTCCAGTGAGTGGGGCTCTACTTTAGCCTTTGGACTAAGGCTCTTGCCAATTTATCAGAAACTTTTGGAGGGTCCGGGATACCTGCATAACAAGCAAAAAGCGGTTAATATGTGAATATCAAACACAATATAGGATAGTGACCATGGAGGTTCCTAACCAGTAATACTATACCAAGAATTTTTCAGTTGCCGGCCAACTGGAACAATGATCGGATCGATCTTAACATAGAAAATTTTCTTTCTCCAAACCTCGTCATTTAAAGAAAAGTTAAAAACACTCCAACTAGGACGGGCCGAAAGATAATAGGTATTGCCCGCTCCTTTTGTGGGACGGCTCTCTTTGATAATGTAAAGCTCCATTACATTGCTCAGCTTAAGGTCAATCCCTTCCTCCTTAGATCTAGCAATGAAGACTTGAAAAAGGCAGATAACTGAAGGACAGATTTGGAGAAGGGCAAGGTGGTAGTGGTCTAAGAGATCTAGGAGTAGAGATGGAAGTGGAAATTCCAGGTGACATTTGGTGATGTATTTCTCATGGATACAGAACCAAGCCTCGGGGATGTTTTCAAGGTTGTCACCAGAACCAGACTCCTTAAAAGGGACCTTCGGAGCCTAGGCCTCCACCATCAGATTACATACCTCCTGCCTAGTGAACGTGGAGGACTGATGAGGACCAAAAGAAGTACCACCAGTGGCTTCTGCTTTAGAACTCTCGCATGTTTTGGAACGTTTAGATACCCTTTTGAGATCAACGTCTTCCTTGGCACGGTTGTCTTTCTTCTTCTTTGGATCACCCATCTCATGTTTGATCCTCATGATCTCTTTTCTCGTTGGCGGAACCCAAGTTTCGTCAGTCTCTTCTCTCTGTTTATCCATCGAGGGTTCCATTGAAGGATTGAAAGGGGTAAGAAAAGAGGTTGAGAAATTGGGAACTCTAACCCTAGCAAGAATGGTGATTAGAAAAAAACAATTACAGAGAAAATGGTGAAATAAGAGATCGAAAAGGCTCTATTTTTTTAACAAATGAAAGATAATTGAATTAAAAAAAAAGAGAAAAAAAGGAAAGAGATAGGTTACCTTAGAAACGTGGGAAGAAGCGTGGAGAATTGGAAAGTAGCAGTTAATGACTGCATCTTTTATATAACATGTCATGTTTCGAGAATCGAGGGATGACCTTCCCGTTTTCCCTAATCCTAATTGTTCGATCAAAAAAGCCTTGATCTCAACCGTCCAGTTTAAATAGTTGTGATCTTTAAAAGATTTGGAGATATCAAGAAGGGTAGAGGATAATCAACGACGGGATCTGGGATTAGCTCCGTATCTTGAACGACGTAACCTCGTTCAGATACTAGGAGGCAATTGTTGGGCCAGATATCCCTCACCCTTTTCTTCTAAAAATCCAATAGGTAATAGGGCTCTAAGGAAAGCGGGCCCATTAACAAAACTTTGGAGGAAATAGTAACAAAAGGAATCAGGTCCAGCCTCCCGACAAGCGACTCGCAAAGCTATAAGGCTGAAGAAATAGTCAAAGGGAGCGGTTAATGATCCCGGAAAATTAGGAGAAGATCTCAGAGAAAACGTCAACAACCTTGGATCGAAATGATTGATATAAAAGGAGGAAGAAGAGAATCGGAAAAGGATGGTCGAAATTAGGCATTCTAAGTTTAATACAAACAACTTTTCCTTCTTTATTGTAAACAAAATCATCTATCGTATCATTCGTCCCATTGTAAACATTGGAGTTACACTTAAATCTCAATAACAGCTTTCGGATTAATTCATAGTTCCTAACGGGGTTCTCCCATATCCTTCTTCCTCATCAAAAACTCTCTAAAAATCCAAGTGCGGATTTAATCATCCACACTCATGATCGATAGGTTTCCCGAGGATGGAAAGTTGGTCCATCCTGGTGATATACCCTTGTAGATAGACACCGACAGTATTATCTTCTTTCTTCCAATTCTTTAGTTGCGTTTTTAGTTGTTTGATATGCATGCGGCTTGGCTTTGCATATGTAGATGCAAGTGTTTCCCAAACTTGAAAGACAGTCACACCGCATGAGAGGAGAGGTTGGATGAGAGTTGTAATGGCAGTAAGAAGTGCACTATATATCAGGCCGTCTTGTCGGTTCTAGATCAGGTACGCTGGATTGGAGGTATTGTCTGCAACAGTGGTGATTGTTTGAGTAGGAACAGCGGTGGAGCCATCAAGATGGTCGGGAAGACCATATCCATCAAGCAAGGCTTTGGACTTGAAGGCTCCGCATCAGGTGATTTATATTATTGAGTTTGGTTATGTTTGCCATTTTGATGTTGACTTTGGTTTAATTATTTGTGGTAATGTTGTCGATGATGGTTGTAGGGGGATCAGTTGGGTTTTGCGTTGTAGCTGGAGAAGAAAGAGACATTGAGGGTTAAACAGAAGAGGAAAAGAAAAAAAATTAGATTTTAATATCAAGATCTTGCTTTGATACTATATAGGTTAGAATACTTTCTTATTATCTTTGTACAAAGACTTAGAGTTTATATACAACAATGTAGTAATAATTAGAGAATATATGTAATAACTATAATAAACAATCAGTGGGGTTTGATATATATGCAATATTAAAGTGATTTGATATATTTTGTTTTGGATGTAATTTTGTAAAATATCTCCAACATTATATTAGGTTTTTTTGGCAAAAAAAATGAATAATTCTTTTGCGTGGAAGCTTCTTTGGTCCAGTGGTTGACCAAGAGTTTTTTCCGTAGAAGCCTCTTTGGTCTAGTGGTTGACCAAAGGTTTTTTGCGTGGAAGCCTCTTTAGTCCAATGTTTCTCAAAATTTGTAACAGCAATAGTAATAATTCAGACGAGAAAAGTTTTTTTGCTATACCACATATTCACCCTATTTAAATACTAAATGTATCTTATTGCATATATATATATGTATATATATAACAATTATAACATATCCGTAAGTAAAATAATATGTTACTATGAGAAATTTATGTTATTTTAGAAAGTACATCCGAGTAAATGAACTACCATATTCACAAAAATATCATTCGCTAATTTTGAAAAATGTATGATTAATTAGTTAATAAAAATATTTAATTCTTTTAAGATTGAATATCTAAACTAGTATCTAAATTATTTCTCTTTGTTTTCACTGAGTTTACTTAAAGCATCTCCAACTCAACTTCATTTCCTACTTTAAAATGGAGTAACCTAAACTAGGGTTAAGTTTTTCTCTAATTTGCTCTCACCATACTCTATTTCTAGTTCCAAAATGAAATAAGAAAATAAAATTACTCCATAAATGAAATAATTTTAGTTATCACTTTATATTAGAGTATTTTCTTTAGAGTAATCTTTTTAGAGTTACTCAATTTTAAAGCAGAGTTAGAGAAAAACTCGACTCCAATTTTAAATTACTCTATTTTAGAATAAAAAATAGAACAATACATAGAATGCTTTTAGCTATTAACACGTTGAACAACCAATGTAATGGTAAGTTTCTCCATTAACTTATTGAACAAAAATTTAATGTTGTAAAGAAATAAAACAATAAAAGTTAGAAAAACGCGTATGTCTCACACATTTTTAGAGAAGATTGACTTTTTGTTAAAACAAACATATTTTATTAATGAAACACTTCGCAACGAAGTAATAGCATGCAACAAAGTTCTTTTAGCAACCGATTCATCTTTAGAGTTTAATGAACGAGAAATAAAATGAAAGGTAATTGATGAAAAACAAGAAGCAAGTTCGCGAATATTATAGAGGATCCCGAAGAGATCAATGTTAAATTCCTCCCGTTGAAGGAGATAAACCAAGATCTGCGAATCAGAAAAAATACGAACCTCCGAAAGACATTGAAAGATAGCTTTTTGAATAGCTTTTAACATTCTCCAAGCTTCAGCTTCAAGAACTGAGCCAATATTCAACCAGGATTCAGAAAATTCCCTTAGACAAACATTTGTATCAGAAAGAAAAACATAACCTATACCACAGGTTAAGATCATACTATGCCAAGATGCATCATCGATAAAAATCCCTACACCAGTCCACAATGAAGAGAACTAGCAGGAAATACTCCATGTCTTGGTCGAATTGCTTCATGTGCAAGTAACCAACCTCTAGCATCCGAAATAGACTTGAGAAGGAAATCTCTCTTACTTAGAACTTGCTTAGAGAAAATCCAAAGATTTCTAGGCTTCCAGAAGAACCAACAAATCCAAAACATCAAAATTTACATTTGTTAGACCTGTTGGTGGGAGATTTAAACTCGTAGCATTAACGTGAAGAAGATCTCTTAGCGTCGGAAGTGACGAGAAAGATGATAGATTTAGTGGAGCCAAAACCCACACCCTTTGAGCACAGTAGCAATGGATCAATGCATGGTCCTCCATCTTTTGCTCAGCACATCTAAAACATAAACCATCGGCTATCACTCCCCTCCATTGTAGTTGAACCCCAATCGGTAAAGCACCCGAAAGAGCATTCCAAAGAAAAGAACGGATCTTAGGCAATGCTTTCAGCCTCTACACATTCTGGAACCAATCGAAACCTTCCAAAGGGCTTGGTATTGAGTTAAGGAGAAGTGTATAAGCAGACTTAACAGAAGAATAGTCATTCTTCTTAGGGAGCCATACCAGTTTATCATCACAAGGTGTAAAGCTTAGAGGAATACGTCGAATAGTATCTACATGTTGCAGAATAAATTTTTCGATCTCATCCCACCTCCTTTGTTGAGAGGACTAATCAATGAAGTCCTTAACCATTTTACATCGGATGCCAATAACAACAGGTCCCATTGGACGACATGCAACTGTTCTTGAGAGTCACGAGTCATCACATACATAAATCGAGTGATCGTCTCCAACAAGCCAACCAATGCCCTTGCAAATCACTTTTCGACCAGCCATAGCACTACTCCAACCATGCGACAGTTGGGAAGGCACTTTGGCTCTTAAAATTGTTGAATTATAACAGTACTTCCCTAGTAGTACTCTCGATACTAAGGCTGTCGGGCAAGTCAGGAAACTCCATTCGAGTTTACCAAATAACGAGTCATTATATGCTTTTATATCACGAAATCCGAGCTCTCATATGGCTTTGGCACACGTCATACGATCACATGAAACCCAGCTAATCTTTCTCTTATCAGCTTTGTCATCCCACCAAAACCGTGTAAACGTCGATTGAATCTTCTTTGCGAGTGATACGGGTAACTTAAAACACGTCAAGACATAAGTAGAAGTGGTAGAGAAAACGACTTCAGCATTACTTCTTTTCCTGCCGTAGAAAGAAAACAAGATGACCAACTCAACGCTTTCGGGTGTATTCGATCGAAATATTAATCTTATATATTAATTGAGGAGACGGAGAGAGAAATTGAAGTTTAAAAATCTTATGTGTTGCTCAATGAGTAATTTAAGGGACACATCAATAAAAATAACCAAACAAAATATTCCAATTTAATATTATATGCATGGTGGAAATCTCAACGGTTTTAATTAATTTTTAAATATAGATCTAATGCATGTCATACAAAATTTGAATCCAGTTAAATATATGATAAGATCTAATATGCATGATAGATGAATTTGTATCAAGATCCATAATATTAAAAATGTAAATATTAAATTTTTGTAAATTTTATATAATGAAAAAATAAAAAATATTTTTAAACTAACTACATAAATTTTTATTCAATATTTTAATCTCGTGCTTGGCATGGATCAAAATATAGAGGGTTTTAAGGGATAATTAGTTAATCAAAAAAAATTTAAGTTAGAACTACAATTCTTATAAAACAAATTAATGGATATTTTTGGATCCTAAAATAAATGATATAATGAAACAACTACCGTACATTCAAATTCCAAAGCTAAGAGATGTTTTTTAACAATAAACTTATATTACATCGATTGTGAGAGTTTTTGGTATTCGGTATTCGGTATCATATTACGTCGATTGTGAGAGTTCTTAAGAGTAATAAACTTATAGTATAAAATAGATCCCACATATTCACCTAAAACATATTTTGTCATATTTTAGATATTTTTGGTACTGAGAAATCGAATAGTATTTATTGTTTTGGATTAAAAAGATAGTTTGAACCTAGTTAGTACATAATAATTATTGTATTGTTTGGGTTTATTTACTTGGATAATTCAGGTTAAATCGAACCGTTTAGTGTTTTAAAAAAATTAAAATGTTACCCATGTATTATGTATAGTTTATCATTCTATTAAAAAACATTCTATAGATATTTAAATTTTCTAAACAAATTTTATAATCTCGCGCTTGGCGCGGATCAAATGCTAGCTGATCAAATAATTTTAAATCTCTAACTTTCAATCAAACATAAATAAATTTAATACTTTCCTTGACTAAACCATTTTATTCTTATCAAAAGTCAATTGTTAAGTTATATTAATGAATATTTAACGGTTAATTTTTGATGGAATTAATTGGTCAACGAAAATAAGAAATTTTATTGATTTCAATATAAAAGTTGATGATTAAATTGACTTATATAAGATTTGTAGCTTCTTGATTAAAAAATGAAGAATTTTTTAAAAGACTGTTTGAAAATAATTTATCATATATAAATTGTATATGGTTTTGATCATATGCAATAAGATTGTATATCAACGATTTTGATAATTAAAATAGCTTTTAGTTTTACGCAATAAACCACGTATAGAAAAGACTATTATGTATATGTTTAACTTTACTTAACTTATAGGTCTTATCTTGGTTAGTGTTGTAAAAACTAGATATAACAATGTGACAAAAGTTTACACCAATTTTACATTACTTGCATATGGTCTATAGATTTGAATGTATGACGTATATAAGTGATGAATAATATTTAAATGTAAAACACATTATTTTTAAATGTAGAATGTCATATCTTATATCATCACAATATTATTTAAAATCTTAAAAGTACCAGTTCAATATTGAATAAATATTTTTAGTTGATATAAGATGATTACCTAAAATTCAAATGTATTGCATATTAGTTTTAATAATATTTATTCTATTAAAAACTAAGTACCCAAACCTTTTTATGTGTGATTTATAAAGCTGGAAGCATCTCTTAGTACATAATATTTTTGACTTTATTAAATGATGATTATATTAATAATGCTACAAAATCAATTCAAAAATTTTAACTAATTAATAATATCTTTTGTATATCTTCTTAATTTATTTATAAATATATTCCCTTTTATTATAAAATCTTATAAAAAATCTTACTCTATATTTTTTAACTAATTCAATATCAATTAAAATTATATTATTTTATTTTAAAAAAGAACTAAGATATATCTTATCTATTAAAAGAGAAGTATCCTTTAAAATTAAACATTTACTTTATGTGTAATTTACACTAGATGACATCTCGCACCTTGTGCGAGAAAAAATATAAAATATATTTATATAATGTAAATTTTTTGTGTTTTGATAATGAAATATATTCCTATTTACTCATTTAAACTACTTCTCAATAGATTTGAATATGATTATTAGTAAATAGGAATACAAAACAATTTACATTATATAAATATATTTTATATTTTTTTCCGCATAAGTAAGATCATCTAGTTATTTTGATAATGAAACATATTTAGCATGTTGAGAAGTATCCTTTAAAATTAAACATTTACTTCATGTGTAATTTACACTAGATGACATCTCGCACCTTGTGCGAGAAAAAATATAAAATATATTTATATAATGTAAATTTTTTGTGTTTTGATAATGAAATATATTCCTATTTACTCATTTAAACTACTTCTCAATAGATTTGAATATGATTATTAGTAAATAGGAATATATATNTACAAAACAATTTACATTATATAAATATATTTTATATTTTTTTCCGCATAAGTAAGATCATCTAGTTATTTTGATAATGAAACATATTTAGCATGTTGAGAAGTATCCTTTAAAATTAAACATTTACTTCATGTGTAATTTACACTAGATGACATCTCGCACCTTGTGCGAGAAAAAATATAAAATATATTTATATAATGTAAATTTTTTGTGTTTTGATAATGAAATATATTCCTATTTACTCATTTAAACTACTTCTCAATAGATTTGAATATGATTATTAGTAAATAGGAATACAAAACAATTTACATTATATAAATATATTTTATATTTTTTTCCGCATAAGTAAGATCATCTAGTTATTTTGATAATGAAACATATTTAGCATGTTGAGAAGTATCCTTTAAAATTAAACATTTACTTCATGTGTAATTTACACTAGATGACATCTCGCACCTTGTGCGAGAAAAAATATAAAATATATTTATATAATGTAAATTTTTTGTGTTTTGATAATGAAATATATTCCTATTTACTCATTTAAACTACTTCTCAATAGATTTGAATATGATTATTAGTAAATAGGAATACAAAACAATTTACATTATATAAATATATTTTATATTTTTTTCCGCATAAGTAAGATCATCTAGTTATTTTGATAATGAAACATATTTAGCATGTTGAGAACAATTTTGACTAGCAGATTCTATAAATAAATCAATGTTTTATATTTGTATTTTATATGTGGTAGTATGATCTCTCATCACTTTTGACATAGTACGCTCCAGCAAAGCTATGCTATAATTATAATTACATATTTTAATTTTAACTATGTAGCCAATAGTAACTATTTAAATGAGGGTTGATTAAATATTTTTTTGTTAAAAAGAATATTAGAAAGTAGTAGCCAATAGAATTATAACAATTAAATAGAAAGTATCTAAGAAGTTGACAAGTAAGCAAAAATCACTTAAACTACTTCTTAATTAATAGGTAGAGGATAATTTACTAGAATATGCTTTAAGTGTTATGTAGTCATTTAGCAAACCTTATCCTCATCATGAAATTAAAGTTATTTCTAACAATAGAATTTTAGAAGAAATTTTTTTAATATACTTTCGAATATTTAGATTGATTAAATTTTGTTGGTTATAGGTATTGATTTTTGTTAAATATGGGTTCGAGTACAATAAACTTATAATTAAACATACTATATCTAACTTATTAAAAGAGAAGTACCAATTTAAAGTAACCTTGGTATTGCCAAAAAAAAAGTAACCTTGGTATCATGTGGTATATTACACAAAATGCCACTGCATTTAATTATGATATTTAATTTATTAAAATATTGTTATATTTAAAAAACAAAATATTTAGTTAAAAACAAAAATCATTAGTTTTTATCAAAAATTTTGAAATTTATTTTGAAATATATTTTGTCTTCAAATTTAAAATAAAACCATAAATTTTCAAAACAATTATATTATAATATTAATATTTTTTAAATAAAATTTAGCTCAAAAATAAATAAAAAAGTCATAAAGTTAAAATTTTAAAATAACCTGTAGATTTATAAAATTAATTTATATAAACTAGAAAAAGTAAAGTTTAGTCACGTGATGTTTTCAAGAAAAATATTCCAACAGATTTTATTTCACGGTATTTCAGGTATCGAGTATTATCCGAACCGAATATGTAGTCGCATCTGTACGGGTATCCAAAAAACCTTTACGTGTATAAAACTAATTTATATCAATTATAAATATTTGAGCTTAATCATTTGATGTTTTAAAAAAAGAAATACCCTAATGGATTTTGTTTAAAGGTGTTTTGGATATCAAGTATTATTTGAACCGAATTCGTATTCGAATCCGTACGGATATACTAAAAACCCGAAAATCTCAAACCCAATACTCTAAAAATCTAAACACGATCAATAATAAATTGAATTAATAAAAAATTAAAAAAACACTTCCGCAATCGCGCGGATCAAATTCTATTCTATATTATTAAAAGAGAATGACCTTTTAAAAATAACCTTTAGTTCATGTGTGATTTACATAACTTACCATTACATTTGGATTATGATATTTAATTTATTAAAATATTATATTATTGCTATCCCAAAATATACACATTTATATTTGGTTTATAAGATACAATATTTAATTAAAAATCATCATAAAACCTAATCTGAACCCGAATATACCCTAATCAAACCCGCTCTGAATCATAAAATGAATTAAAATACCTGCGCGATCGTGCGGATCAAACTCTAGTTATATCATTAGAACGGTATAAGATTATTATAATGTCAACAGATTAAATGTCAACAAATAAATAGCGAAGAACTGTTTCACAGATTAAATGTCAACAAATTAATCTCAACAAATCTCTGGGGCCTGATGACTTATCACCTGCGTTTTATAGAGGAGCTTGGGCGATCATAGGTGAGGAGGTTACCAGATCAGTGGAACAGTTCTTCGCTACTGGATTTATGCCACGTGCCACTAACGCGACCATTCTGACTCTGGTCCGAAAATTCTCAGGAGCTTCTTTGATCTCAGATTATAGATCGATATCGTGTTGCAACACGGTCTGCAAAGTCGTCTCCAAGCTCCTAGTGTCGAGACTCAAGCCGATATTACCAGATTTCATTATGTCTTCACAATCTGCATTTGTAAAGGGTCGTTTGTTAGTGGAGAATATCTTATTGGCAGCTGAGCAAGTTAACGGATATAAGAAAGATAAAGGACCAAAAAAGATGACAATTAAAGTTGACATAGCAAAGGCTTTCGATACAGTTCGTTGGGAATTCATCCTAAACTGCCTTAGGGCTATTGAGGTACCAAATAGATTCATAAGATGGATTGAAGCGTGTATGTGCTCAACTTCCTTCTCAGTGGCATACAAAGGCCAAATGCACAGATATTTCAAAGCTAAAAGAGGGGATTAGACAAGGGGATCCTCTTTCCCCTTATCTATTCGTCATTGCTATGAATTGTCTATCTAAGATGTTAGAGAAAGGATCTTTGGAGGGACAGTTTGGTTTCCACCCTAGGTGTAAAGAGCAGAAATTGACTCACCTTTGCTTCGCTGACGATCTCCTAATCTTCTCGGACGGATCACTGAGATCAGTGCAGAACATTCTCCGGATTCTAAGAGAGTTTGAGTTGTTGTCGGGGCTGTCTATTAGTCTGCCGAAGATTTGTTTCTTCCCATCAGGCCTAAGTGACGCAGAAATAGCTGAAATCGAAAATGCAACAGGAATTGCTAGTGGGACTCTGCCAGTAAAGTATTTGGGCCTCCCGCTCTGCACAAAAAAAGCTCACGGTATTAGACTTTGCCCCGTTAATTCAAAAAGTTAAGAGCATGCTAAACGGATGGGCAACAAAATCATTGTCATTTGCTGGAAGGCTACAGCTACTAAACTCAGTAATCGCGGGCATTTCAAATTTCTGGTGTACATCTTACATCTTACCTAAGAAAGTTACAAGTATAATTGAGTCACTGTCTAGTAATTTCTTATGGCAAGGAAACATTGAGGACCATCACAGAGCAAGGGTAGAATGGTCTACGATCACCCTAAGTAAGAAAGAAAGAAAGAGGATTAGGCCTACGTGATCTAGGCAAGTGGAACTTAGCCAATGCTATTAAGCTAATTTGGATGTTATTCTTTAAGCAGGGCTCGATATGGGTGGGATGGTTTGTTAGTCAAGTCCTAAAAGGTTCCCTGTCTAACTTTTGGATTGTTAAGCAAAAGCAGAGCAACACTTGGCTAGCGAACAAACTACTGAAAATTAGACAGCTGGTCTACCCATGGATTAAATTGCAAATTGGGAATGGAGAGAATTGCAACTTTTGGATCGACAACTGGAGCGATTTGGGAAGTTAAGCTGATTACCTGAAACCAGAGGGACCTAGGAATTTGGGCATCTCTTGGTTTGCAGAGCTCTCTCATCTGTGGCGTGATGGTTCTTGGTCGATCCCACCTGCGAGATCGGAAAAGCAAGTCAGAATTCGTATCACTCTGAGCAGTATCTCGCTACAACAAAAGGAGGATGAATATTGTTGGTGGATAAGTGACTAGTTAAAGGATGGCTCCTCAACAGGACAGATCTATTTAGCAATCAAGAACAGAGAAGATGAGGTACCTTGGGCTCATATTGTTTGGAATTACGGAGGATTAGCTAGACACAGTTTCTTGGTTTGGCTTTTCACTTTGAATAGATGCCCTACGAGAGATCGACTGCTTGGCGGGGGGTTGAACACAAGCCCGCTATGTCTCCTATGTGGATCAATGAATGAAATGCGAGATCGTCTGTTATTTGCTTGCAGTTACTCTTGGTCTTTATGGAGTCAAATTGGTACAAGATGCGGGATAATTCCAACTCAAAACTGGATAGATTGCTTAAGGGAACTCACTGCCCTTCGTGGCTCAAGGATAAGGAAGAAGCTTGTGCTGATAGCGTGGCAGGCAACCGTGTACAAGATCTGGATGGAGAGGAATTGCCGTCTTCATCATCAAACTCACCAACCTGTGGAATTGGTATTGAGGCAGATTGAAAGAGTTATCAAGGACAAAGCTTTGAGCATCCATCGTTCAAGTCCTGACCAAGCTTCTCCTCATCTATGTCTTTGGTTCTCAACAGATCGGCGGTGATGGCAGTCAATTTTAACCTAAGTGGTATTGATGGCGACTCTGGTGAAGCTAAACACAAACTGATGATCGATTAAAGAGGTCTAACCGTTTTCTTGGTTAGTCCGGAACTTGTTCGGCTCCCATTAGGTTCTCCTAATTTGTTTATAACTTTTGTTATTTGAGCTTCTGGAAATCTACTGGGCTTTTGCTTTGTAAGACATTTATTTTCATTCCTTTTAATAGAATATCCATTAACAAAAAGATTATTATAAAATTTATATTTTCAAATTATCTAAAGTTTAAATATAGTAAGTATTATTCTATTACAAGAATGTTGTATCATTTTTAGTTATTTGGTGTGTTTGACAATACATTCATAATAGTTTTCAGATTATAATTTTTGTGTAATATTGTTTGGTTGTTTGGTAATTTATATACCTTTGTTCTTGGTTTAATTTTACTTTTTAGAATCAAATTAAATAAAGAAAAATAAAAAAAGATTCCACCAATCAAATTATAACTATATTTCTAAAAACTTTCATATAATCAAAAATCAATAAATTATACGGTGAATTCGATGAATAACGTAAAAAGAACATTATTTAATTTTTTAGAATTGCAAAAACATTATTATATTGGAGATAAATTACAAATTGGTTAGTGTTGTAAAAACTAGATATAACAATGTGACAAAAGTTTACACCAATTTTACATTACTTGCATATGGTCTATAGGTTTGAATGTAGGACGTGTATATAAGTGATGAATAATATTGAAATGTAAAACACATTATTTTAAATGTAGAATGTCTTATCTTATATCATCACAATATTATTTAAAATCTTAAAAGTACCAGTTCAACATTGCATAAATATTTTTAGTTGATATAAGATGATTACCTAAAATTCAAATGTATTGCATATTAGTTTTAACCATATCTATTCTATTAAAATAAAAGTACCCAAACCTTTTTATGTGTGATTTTTAAAGTTGGAGCATCTCTTAGGTATATAATATTTTTGACTTTATTAAATGAGTATTATATTAATAATGCTACAAAGTCAATTAAAAAATTTTAACTAATTAATAATATCTTTTGAATATCTTTAGTATATCCTCTTAATTTATTAAAAATATATTCCCTTTTATTAGAAAATCTTATAAAAAATTCTTACTCTATATTTTTGAATTATTTCATTATAAACTAAAATTATATTATTTTATTTTAAAAAAGAACTAAGATATATGTTATCTATTAAAAGAGAAGTACCCTTTAAAATTAAACATTTAGTTTATGTGTAATTTACATAATTTACCATTGGAATTAAACCTGTTACTAGAATATGCATTAAGTGTTATGTAGTCATTTGGCAAACCTTATTCTAATCATGAAATTAAAGTTATTTCTAATAATAAAATTTTAGAAGAAATTTTTTTTAATGTATTTTCGAATATTTAGACTGATTAAATTTTGTTGGTTATAGGTATTGATTTTTGTTAAATATGGGTTAAAGTACAATAAACTTATAATTAAACATAACATGTTTAACTTATTAAAACAGAAGTATCAATTTTAAAGTAACTTTGGTATAATGTGATATATTACACAAAATGCCACCGCAATTAATTATGACATTTAACTTATTAAAATATTATATTATTGTTAAACCAATAAATATATATATATATATATTTATATTTAAAACAAAATATTTAGTTTAAAAAAATCATTAGTTTTTATCAAAAATTTTGAAATACATTTTGCCTTCAGATTTAAAATAAAACCATAAAAGTTTTAAAATAATTATATTATAATATTAATATTTTCTAAATAAAATTTAGCACAAAAATACAAAAAAAAAGTTATAAAGTGAAAATTTTAAAATAACCTGTAGATTTATAAATTAATTTATATAAACTATAAAAACTAAAGTTTAGTCATGTGATGTTTTCAAGAAAAAAATCTCATCGGATTTTATTTCACGGTATTTCAGGTATCGAGTATTATCTTAATCGAATTTATAGTCGCATCCGTGCAGGTGTCCAAAAAACCTTTACGAGTATAAAATTAATTTATATCAACTATAAAAATTTAAGATTGATTATTTGATGTTTAAAAAAAAAAGAGAAATACCCTAATGGATTTTGTTTAAAGGTGTTTCGGGTATCAAATATTATATGAAGCGAATTTTTTTTCGAATCCGTACGGATATAAGAAAAACTCGTAAATCTCAAACCCAATACTCGAAAAATCTAAACACGATCAATCATAAATTGAATTAATAAAAAATTTAAAAAAACAAATGCGCAATCGCGCGGATCAAATTCTATTTTATATTATTAAAAGAGATTTACCTTTTAAAAATAACATTTAGTTCATGTGTGATTTACATAATTTGTCACTACATTTGGATTATGATATTTAATTTATTAAAATATTATATTATTGTTATCCCAAAATATGCACATTTATATTTGTCTTATAAGATACAATATTTAATTAAACAAATCATTATTTTTCACTAAACATTAAAAATATATTTTACTTTCAAATTTGGGATAAAAAATAATTTTTCAAATAATTATATTTTAATATTACTATTTTCAAAAAAAATTGTACAAAAATTCAAAAAAAATATAAAATGATAAAATTTAAATTAACTTATAAAATTTATAAAATAATTTATATAAAGTATAAAAATATAAGTTTAGTCATACGATGTTTTAAAAAAAGAATCTATAACTTATAATTTATCCTAAATAAATAAAAATTGAAATTCTACTAAGAAAAAAACTAAAAAACTTGGTAAATTAGTATAAAAAAATACGAACGGTTTTGTTTTACGGTTTCAAGTATCGGGTATTATTGAACCAAACCTGAACATGTATGGGTACACGAGAAACTCGAAAATCCCACAGCAAAACCCGAACATGAAATTCGAAATTACCTACAAAATCTAAAATTTCTAAATCTGAACCTGAACATGAAATTTGAAATAACCAAAAATTCTCAAGCCGGAAATTTAAAAACCCGAGAATGCCCAAAAAGTTTAGAAAAACACATAAAAACCCGAAAAATCTGAAAGTACCCGATCCTGAACTCCAAAGCCTTAAAATACTCGAACTGAATTCGAAATAATTTCGAGTATACTCGGGTTTTCCTTAAATTATTAAACCTGATCCGAACCCGAATATATCCTAATCAAACCCGCTCTGAACCATAAAATGAATTAAAATACCTGCGCGATCGTGCAGATCAAACTCTAGTTATATCATTTAAAACGATATAAGATTATTATAAAATTTAAATTTTCAAATTATCTAAAGTTTAAATGTAGTATGTATTATTCTATTACAAGAATGATGTATCATTTTTTAGTTATTTGGTGTGTTTGACAATATATTCATAATAGTTTTCAGATTCTAATTTATTTGTAAAATTGTTTGGTTGTTTGGTAATTGATATGCCGTTGTTTTTTGTTTAATTTTACTTTTTAGAATCAAATTAAATAAAGAAAATCAAAAAAAATTAACCAATAAAATTATAACAATAATTTTAAAAAATTTCATATAATCAAAAATCAATAAATTATACGATGAATTCGATGAATAACCGCAAAAAGAACATTATTTAATTTTTTAGAAGTCCAAAAACATTATTATATTGGAGATAAGTTACAAATTTGTCTTCAATACAAAATAAAAAAAAAAAAAGATAAATATGTAAACTCACTTTTGGAGGTTAAAAATTTAAAATGTGTGAATTATGACTGTTTTAATTTCTCTAATTATATTTTCTAGGGATTATAGAAATGTGGTAGTGGAAACTTCCTTATTTCAATGGTTGACTAAAGGGTTTTGTAATACCCGGTTTCATCTCGTCAAGCTCCCCGCGCGTGTGACTGCCAAACCACCAGCACCCGGGTTCTCCTTCGTCAGGATCTCCTCCACGCGTGCTATTCGCAAAGACTACACCGCACACCACCATCAGAGCATCTACGGAACTTAGTCCTCAAAACCGGATTAAAACCGAATAGCATTTATTAGACCAAACCAACAAATCCAAACCACAGTCATCGTAACCAATACGTTCAACATGTCCAAAAGAAAAGAAAAACCAAGTCTAAAATCAATAAGACAATTTATTAAAATAACCTGGATTACCAAAACCGAACACCGGACCCGTCATCATCTTCCAGCTACTCGTCATGCTCACCTGCAAAACAAAGAGTGGGAGGGGCAGGGAGAGAGAGGGGTGAGTGACAGGGGAATCACTCAGCGAGGGGGTGGGTTGCTAAACACGCAACACCGCAGAAAAGACTTAGAATGTCTTCTAAACCAACACACAATTAACACCAAACAGGCAGCTAATGTACCGCAATAAAGCACTTGGCATTCAAAGATGCCCTAAAAAAAACCTCCGGCACCCCGTAACCCACAGACCACTACAGTGACCGGGCTTGCTTTCATTTCCACTTAACCGGTATATATGGTCTTGGAACTTCCTTTCGATTCTTCAGAGGCGACCACAATCTCCATCTCATACACGCCAATCTCAAACAACACATCTTAAAACACTAAGGCAATAACTTAGACCTAGCATGCTCAATCAACAAACAGGACTGACTCGACTCTCAGACAGGACTATCAAACAAGACGCGTTAATTCTATACTACCAGAGAAGAACATCCTAAACCAGTTCTACGAGGGGAATAGCTACGGGTTTAGCTTCTCACCTTAGCCTGAATTGCAGATGATACAAATGCCGAAAGTCTCTGAATCCGTTACTGAAATTCTCGACCTGAACCAAAAAGAAATTCGGGTTAGACCTTAAACCGGGACCTGCTAAAGGAGGAAACTTTCCATTTAAGGGAACCTGCCAAAAATGGAAACTTCCCGAAAAGGGAAATTACTAAATCAGGTAACCTTCCTAAAATAGTAACTTTCCTAAAAAGGAAACTTTCCAAAAATAGAAACTTTTAAATCGGGAACTTGTTGAAAATAGAAAGTTTCCAAAAATGGAAAATCTCAACCCGAAACACGAAGAACTACGAAAACTTCTGAAAACGCGGGAAATGAATCCCGGAATTTGAATCTACCTCACAAACGACGAAAACGCCACGGAAGTGTCTCAGATTTTACGAGCACGACGACTGAGGGTCACGGTACGGGCTAATCGGCGGAAGCGCGGCTCGGGCGACAGCGGCTCGAGAGATCTCGCAGTGGCTCGGGTCGGGTCGGGAATGGTCGAGAGAGGCTCGGATCGGCTCGGTTCGAGATCGCAGCGCGGGTTTGATGGCTCAGAGGCTTCGGTTAGCGGCTGTGAAGCTCCGGGAGTGGTCGACAGTGGCTGGTGGTGCTCGAGAGGCGGTCGCAAGGCTCGGAGAGGGGAGATCAGCTCTCGGATGAAGGAGGTCGGCAATCGATGGTGCAGCAGCACGATTCCCGAGGCTAACAGCGATTTGCGGCGGCTGGGGATGTTCGACGGAGGGCTCGGGTTGGTCGGCTCGGTGGCGGCGCGGTGAAGATGGCTCAACGAAGGCTCGGATTGCTCGGATGGATCTCGGTGGCTATGGTTCTCGGGTTTCTCACGGGAATTCGACAGAGCTTCGCTTCGGGATTGATCGTGATGCGTTTCTCGAGCCAAAAACGTCCTTAAATAGAGAGGAGGCTCCTCGGTTTTACCTCGGTTTCCGGTTCGGTTTTCTCTGAACTGAGATTCCCGGACCGAACCGGGTCGGGGTCGTTACAATTCTCCCCCACTGCAATGGGATTCGTCTCCGAATCTTGAGCGTCTTCCGGTTGCCTTCCAGATTCCCGAACAGTTCTGGATAATCCCTCTGCATTTCACTTTCTACTTCCCAGGTCTCTTCCTGGATACTACCTTCCTTCCAGCTGACTTTGACCAGGGTCACTTCCTTTCCCTGAATTTCCTTTACCTCTCTTGCAAGTATTTCTGCGGGTCTACTCTACATTGAGAAGTTCTTCTGCAAGTTCAGTGGCAGCGCTGGCAGGATAAGCTCGGGTTCTCTGATGACCTTCTTTAAAATGGAGATATGAAAGACATCGTGAAATTTAGATAGTTCCTGCGAGAGAGCTAATCTGTAAGCTATTGCGCCTATTCTTTCGACAATGGGGTACGACCCCATAAACATTGGTCTTAACTTTTTCTGACCCTTCCCTTGTTTCCCTCTTTGGAAGTTCCTCATCTTTAAGTACACTAGATCTCCCACCTCAAACTCCAGATCTCTTCTGTGGTTGTCAGCGTAACTCTTTTGCCGGTCGTGGGCTTCTTTCAATCGTTCTTGGAGCATTGCCACTTGTTCAGTTTCTTTAATGATTTATGGTGCTAGATCTCGGGTCTCCCCCACTTTGAACCAACATAGAGGCGTTCTGCATTGTCTCCCGTAGAGGGCTTCACAGGGTGGCATCCCTATGCTAGCGTGGTAGCTGTTGTTGTAGCCGAACTCTATTGGCGGCAAGTGCTTGAACCAACTTCCTCCCCACTCCAGTACGCATGCCCTCAACATGTCTTCCAGTGTCTGAATTGTCCTTTCAGACTGACCGTCTGTTTGGGGGTGATAGGCGGTACTGAGGTTGACCTTTGTCCCCATAGCCTTTTGAAACGCCTGCCAGAACATTGAGGTGAACTTAACATCTCGATCAGATACTATACTAACTGGAACCCTGTGTAGTCTGACTATCTCGTCGATATACTTTTGCGCTAATTTGTCCGCACCGTCTGATTTCTTTACTGCCAGAAAATGCGTGCTCTTGGTGAGTCGGTCGACTATAACCCAGATAGCATTCATACCTCCTATGGTAACTGACAGCCCGGTTACGAAGTCCATGGTCACCATGTCCCATTTTCATTCTGGTAGTGGCAAGTCTTGTAGCAATTCATCGGGTACCCTGCGCTCTGCTTTCACCTGCTGGCACATCTGACACTACGCGACCCACGTAACAACATCTCTTTTCATTCCGCTCCAGCGGTAGAACCTTAACATGCCCCTGTACATCTTGCCATTCCCAGGGTGCACCGAGAACTTCGAGCAATGGGCTTGCTGTGAGATTTTTTTTCTCAGCTCTGGATCATTCTACACACAAACTCTGTCTCTGAAGATAACTGTTCCATTGGTTGCCACGCGGTAACCGATTACTTCCTTCTGAATCATGTCTTAGAGTGATTCATCCTTGTCATGTGCTTAGCGGATTCTCCATAATAGGTCAGCTTGATTTACAGCTTCTAATCCGGTCATACCATCTTCTATCGTAGTTGCACATAGGTGGAGCCTGGCTACCATTTCTACCAATTCTTGAGTCTCCTTTGACTTGGCCACGTCTATCCTTCTGCGGCTTAGGGCATCTGCTACCTGGTTAGCCTTCCCAAGGTGGTAAGCAATCTCTAAGTCGTAATCTGCCAATAGTTCAATCCATCTGCGCTGTCTCAGATTCAGATCCGGCCGAGTGAAAATATACTTCAGAATCTTGTGGTCAGTGAAAATCTGGACCTTTTCCCCATACAGATACGCTCTCCAAATTTTGAGGGCAAAAACAACCGCATCCAATTCCAAGTCATGCGTCGGGTAGTTCGTCTCGTGGGGTCTTAACTGACGCGAAGCATAGGCGTTTACTTTATCGGACTACATGAGAACACATTCCAAACCTACTCCTAAGGCATCTATGTAGACCTGGTACGGAATTCCCACTTTTGGTAGTGTTAGCACTGGCGTCTAGGTCAGGCGGTCCTTCAATTCCTTGAAATTTTTAGAACAGTCCTTTGTCCATTCAAACTTAACTCCCTTTTCGGTAAGTCGAGTCATCGACTTAGCCAAGCTGGCAAATCCTTGCACAAACTTGTGGTAATAACCTGCCAAACCCAAGAAACTGCGGATCTCGGTGGCATTGGTGGGCGTAGGCCAACTGGTGATAGCTGCTATCTTTTCGGGATCCACTACGACTCCAGATCCTAAGACTACATGCCCTAGGAATCCTATTTTCCTTTGCCAAAAGCTGCATTTACTGAGCTTGGCGTATAACTTCTGCTCCCTTAACGTTTCGAGCACTATCCTTAGGTGCTGAGCAAGCTCCTCCTTGGTCTTTGAATACACCAAGATGTCATCGATGAAGACTATCACGCACTTGTCCAAATGCTTTCAGAAGACATCGTTCATCAGCTACATGAAGGTGGCTGGTGCATTTGTCAATCCAAATGGCATGACAACGAACTCGTAGTGACCATAACGCGTGCAAAAGGCCGTATTTTGCACATCTTCCTCTACGATTCGAATCTGGTGATATCTTGACGCCAGATCGATCTTGGAGAACCAAGAGGCTCCTTGTAGCTGGTCCAATAGCTAATCTATCCGCGGCAACGGGTACTTGTTCTTGACAGTAACATTGTTTAGTCCTCTGTAGTCGATACACAACCGGAAGGTGCCATCCTTCTTTTTCACAAACAGAACGGGTGCTCCCCATGGTGAACTGCTAGGGCGGATGAAACCTTTCTCAATTAGCTCTTCCAATTGCTTCTTTAGCTCAGCCATCTCGGCAGGCGCCAAGCGATACAATGCTCGAGACACAGGGGCCGTCCCCGGTTCAAGCTCGATGGTGAAAGCATCTCCTCTTTCTGGTGGTGGTCCCTCCAATGGCTTGAATACGTCCTCATACTGAGCGACTACCGGGATCCCCTCTATCTTTACAGAGTCACCTTCCTTGTTGATTGTGATCGTCGCTATGAAAGCCTCGTTTTCTTTTCGCATGAGCTCTTTTGCACGCAGCATCGAGATGATTGGCACTCCGGCGTTGGTCCTGACTCCTTGGAACATTGTCTCTCCTTTGTCTTTGCGGATCTTTACTCTGGCTTGGCGGCAGTCTAGATCCACTCCATGGCGATCAAGCCAATCCATTCCTAGGATAACATCATATCAACCCATCTCCATTTCTGTCAGATTACTCGCGAACAACTTCCCTCTGATGGCGATTGGACTTCGATATGAACTCTGGTGGCTCCCATCTTCTCCTTGCCCACTATTTCGACCCTTCGATTCTTTGAGACAAACTGACCTTGGAAGTCCCATCTTTTGACCAACTGAGGTCTCACGAAGCTATTCATAGCCCCGAAATTGAACATGGTATAGGCAGCTTCTCCTCCCACCATTACCGTTCCTACAGGAGGGCGATCCTAGTCATTCTACGGGTTTGACTCACTACTTTGACTGACTCTTACACACAATTCACAGAACTACCAATTGACAGAGGGGGTTTAATCAACCTACCGGCGATAGGTTCGACTCCTTCGTGGCCCTCTACTGCATTGACAGCGACCTCTGGTTCCTCTTCTTGCTCTCTCACTTCCGCTGCAAAGACCCAGGGTCTTGGAGCTCGCTGACGAGGAGGCAGCGGTGGTGGCAGAGGCGTGTTCTCTGGTGTTGGCACTCTCTCACAAAGTGTATGGGTTGCCCATAACGGTAGCACCTCCGGTCTCCTACCAAATAACCAACTGGCTGAGGAGCACGGGGTGGATTTAACATCGGCGAGTTGACGCCCTGCGGATTCTGCCTGGGCGGGTTAGGCCTAATTGGGTTCATCCCTCCTCTCGGTCTTTATGGGCGTAGCGATGCCTGTGTCCCAAACAGTTGCAGCCAAAACATCGGGTCCGAGAATCTACTGGAACGTCCGCCTGTCCAAAGGCACGGTTGAAATCCCTCTTACGACCATCGGAAGTTGTGTCAGCTCGGGGCGGATTCGGTATGTTCCTTTCTTTCTCTTCTTTTAATCCCCTTTCCTGGTCGGCAGCTTTTTCTATCAGCTCATCAAGG
The DNA here is from genome assembly GCA_900406275.1 of Anastatica hierochuntica. Classification (NCBI taxonomy): domain Eukaryota; kingdom Viridiplantae; phylum Streptophyta; class Magnoliopsida; order Brassicales; family Brassicaceae; genus Anastatica; species Anastatica hierochuntica. Next base: position 21,264 of record OVAN01001101.1, on the reverse strand, counting down.
AACTCATAGCGCACCAACTTGCAGCGGTTTCGGAGTTCTATACTCAGACCATTTAAGAATCTCCTGATCAGCTCCTGCTCATCCAGATAACGACCAGGAAAACAGCGGAGACGGTTGAACTCTTCTTCGCATTGGCGAACAGTCAGCCTGTCTTGTTGGATTGTCAGAAACTGGTGCTCCATACTATCTATAGCCTCACGAGGGAAATACTTCCTGGTGAACTGAGTCCTAAACTTTTCCCATGTCAACTTATACGCCCCGCGGGTCTTTTCTATCATACCTTCCCACAAGACTAGGAATTCTCCCTTCAGATACTGCACTGCCAGAGCCCGGCGGTACTCTTCTGGACAACGAAGGTGATGGAAGTTCTGTTCTAGCTTCCTCTTCCAGTCATCCGCAGCAATAGGATCAGATTTCCCCTCGAACATTTTCGTCCCCATTTCTCTCAGTTGTCTGATCAAGTCCCAGTAGGACGGTCCCCCGTGGTAGCGGTTTGGCAAGGTGGCGGAACAAACGGTGGTGCTCTGACTGGCGGGGGAGGTGGTGGAGGAGGCATGTTTGCAGCTCCCTGAGATACCTCTCTGGTAACTGTTCTCTGACTTTGTGCCTGGACCTGACTGGCTCGGTACCTGGCCAGCTCTTCTTCAAACGCAGCATTGGTAGCAGCTAGCCTAGCAGCTTCAGCTATGGCATCTTGAGCAGCTCTGCGGGTGGCAGATCCCGCGGTCCTCTGGGACGCTCTGGATTCACTGACAGTGTTCATGTGCCCAGTCCCACTTTCTCCGATACTTTCCTGGGAACCTGCAGGTTGAGCAGCAACTACGTCCTCAGCTGCAATGATATTTTCAGCAGCGACAACAGCTTCTGCGGCGACAGCAACGACGACAGCAACGGGCGCGGCACGGACCTCGTGACCATTCTGTCTTCTGGTGTTAGCCATCTGAAAAGAAGAATACCCTTGATTAGACTCACTCCCGCGGAAAGGAAGAAAAGAACTAGCTATGACGAATTTAAGTCGACTCCGACCGGTCTGGTGTTCTGTTTTTTTTAAGAAATTTCCCATCCCCAGAAATCATTTTGAAAACTATTGAAAACCGAATAGAAAACCGAATTCCCTATCTATGCCTCCCGGGTCAGAACCGGTTTGGCAACCCTAGGCTCTAATACCACTTTTGTAACACCCGGTTCCACCTCGTCAGGCTCCCCGCGCGTGTTACTGCCAAACCACCAACACCCGGGTTCTCCCTCGTCAGGGTCTCCCCCGCGCGTGCTATCCGCAAAGACTACACCGCACACCACCATCAGAGCATCTGCGGGACTTAGTCCTCAAAACCGGATTAAAACCGAATAGCATTTATTAAACCAAACCAACAAATCCAAACCACAGTCATCGTAACCAATACGTTCAACATGTCCAAAAGAAAAGAAAAACCAAGTCTAAAATCAACAAGACAATTTATTAAAATAACCCGGATTCCCATAACCGAACACCGGACCCGTCATCATCTTTCAGCTACACGTCATGCTCACCTACAAAACAAAGAGGGGAGGGGGCAGGGGGAGAGAGGGGTGAGTGACAGGAGAATCACTCAGCGAGGGGGTGAGTTGCTAAACACGCAACACCGCAGAAAAGACTTAGAATGCCTTCTAAGCCAACACACAATTAACACCAAACAGGCACCTAATGTACCGCAATCAAGCACTTGGCATTCAAAGATCCCTAAACAAAACCTCCGGCACCCCGTAACCCACAGACCACTACAGTGACCGGGCTTGCTTTCATTTACACTTAACCGGTATATATGGTCTTAGGACTTCCTTTCGATTCTTCGGAGGCGACCACAATCTCCATTTCACACACGTCAATCTCAAACAACACATCTTAAAACAATAAGGCAATAACTTAGACCTAGCATGCTCAATCAACAAAAATGACTGACTCGACTCTCAGACAGGACTATCAAACAAGACGCGTTAATTCTATACTACCAGAGAAGAACATCCTAAACCAGTTCTACGAGGGGAATAGCTACAGGTTTAGCTCCTCACCTTAGCCTGAATTGCAGATGATACGGATGCAGAAAGTCTCTTAACCGGTTACTGAAATTCTCGACATGAACCAAACAGAAACCCGGGTTAGACCTTAAATCGGGACCTGCAAAGGAGGAAACTTTTCATTTATGGGAACCTGCCAAAAATGGAAACTTCCCAAAAAGGGAAATTACTAAATCAGGTAACCTTCCTAAAATAGTAACTTTCCTAAAAAGGAAACTTTCCAAAAACAGAAACTTTCTAAATCGGGAACTTGCCGAAAATAGAAAGTTTCCAAAAATGGAAAGTCTCAACCCGAAACACGAAGAACTACGGAAACTTCCGGAAACGCGGGAAACGAATCCCGAAATTTGAATCTACCTCGCAAACGACAAAAACACCGTGGAAGTGCCTCGGATTCACGAGCACGACGACTGAGGGTCACGGTCAGGCGGAGGCGCGACTCGGGCGACGACGACAGCGGCTCGAGAGATCTCGTGGTGGCTCTGGTCGGGTCGGGGATGATTGAGAGAGGCTCAGATTGGCTCGGTTCGAGATCGCAGCGCGAGTTTAACGGCTCGGAGGCTTCGGTTAGCGGCTGTGAAGCTCCGGGAGTGGTCGACAGTGGCTGGTGGTGCTCGAGAGACGGTCGCGAGGCTCAGAGAGGGAAGATCGGCTCTCAGATGAAGGAGGTCGGCGGTCGATGGTGCGGCGGCGCGATTCCCGAGGCTAGCGGCGATTTGCGGCGGTTGGGGATGGTCGACGGAGGGCTCGGGTTGGTCAGATCGGTGGCGGCGTGGTGAGGATGGCTTAATGAAGGCTCAAATGGCTCTCGGTGGCTAGGGTTCTCGGGTTTCTCACGGGAATTCGACAGAGCTTCGCTTCAGAATTGATCGTGATGCGCTTCTCGAGGCAAGGACGTCCTTAAATAGAGAGGAGACTCCTCGGTTTTACCTAGGGTTTCCGATTCGGTTTTCTCTGAACCGAGACTTCCGAACCGAACCAGTCGTTACAGGTTTATTAATGTTTTTACATCAGAAGGTACAGAGGCATGCTTGAACCTTTCATTTTGATGATGAATTTGCGGAAAGATTTATCCGATAAAAAATTCTTTTTATAATTGTTTCTCATAATTTATAAAAAAAAATAATAATCGAAACGATAAAAAAAATAGTAATGTCGAACAAAACTAAACATCAGTTTTTTTTTTTTTATCAACAACTAAACATCAGTCTTATAAAACAGAAATCTGTGATGATGTAAAAGGTCAATGAAAAGTTAGTGGCTTTTTGTTTCTAAACCCTTTCAAAATATCCTCCCAACTAAAATTTAATATTTCAACTTCCAATTTTAAATTCATAAATATTAGTTTGTAGTATTGTATTTTTGGGGAATCATCTTCCTCCTCCCCTCGGAAACTTGAAAGCAATTTACAAAAGTTGGGATGCTTATTCAACTCTTCCTTCCATGGCTCTATAAATATAAAGCTGAAGTCTTTGAAGATTTCTACATAACTACTTTGCTCTCTCTCTCTCGATCATTGATTTTGCAAAATGTCTGCCTCCAAGCTCAATCACAACACTGTATGCACTTCAATCTCTCTTTCCTTCTTATGTATTTGCTTTCTACTCTGAATGTTTCATAGAAAATCTGGGATTTTCAAAAGCAATTTCGTTTTCTTTTGTGTTTGTTGAGCTGGTGGGGAGCCATGAAATTATCTTCGAAAGCTCTTAACTTTGTTGGATTTCTTGACAGGAATCCTTCGGAAATGGAGATGCAAACACTCTGTGCTCAAACCCAGATAACGATTTGTCTTCACTTGCTCAATCAAACAATGTTGTTGTTGTACAAGACCTTCTTGTTCAACAGACTCCAACAGACGACCATGAGGTTTCAGAGGCTTTGAGAAGTAAAGCTTTTTGGATATGATATGTGTGGGGCAAACAAAAGCTTCATGCTTTTGTTTTATCTTTGTACTAAGGAACTTACTTTCAAGACAACTTGAATTTTTTGTTGTTGTTGTTGTAGCCGTTGCAAATGCTCTAAGGGAATCTGCTGAAGGAAAGATGTTGGCTCAAGCTGAGGCTGTTGAATGGAAGCGTAGATATAAATTGGAGAGGTCGAGGAACCTTGAGTTGCAGCATAAAGGTTCTCTAATGATTTGCTTTTATATCGATTTGTTAGTTTTAGTTACTTTGATTTGAATTAACAGAGTTTCTAGCTCTCTTTGCATCACAGAACCGTCAAACAGAGTGGTGTGTGCCGATGAATCTAATAGCCAGGGCATGGGTTACTCAGCCAAATCCCCGCGGCTTAATATTGAGGGAAAAGGGAAACTGGCAAGACGTTCCATGGAGCGTATTTGCTCTCATGAACTTCTCGAAGATGGTGAATCTAACAGTTCTAATAACAAATTGAAGAGAAAGGTAATACTAACATAGTTAATTCTTGTGATCCGGCAGAGGTCAATAAGCATAAGTAGGCAACGTCTAGTAATATCCACGACCCGTTGGTGTGTTACTTGAATCATCCTCCATGAACAGGATTGTTGCTAGATATATCATCTGAAAAAGTCTTGCATTCTTGTAACTAATCTTGCGTTAGACTCTTTTGGACTTGCATGGTTTAGATGGAAACCTTAAAGCCGTAGCAATAAGTAGAAAATGGAAATTCTCTTGTGTGCACATAACTTCAACATTCCCACGTGGTATGTTACTACGATTATAAATTCCTGTTTGAACTTGGTTGTAGGCATCATTTAAGCTCTCATGGGAATGCAAGGGGCAGGCTAATGATCAACACAAAAAGGAAATTGTCTCATTTGAGAGTGGGAATATCTCTACGGCTAACCGCAGTAGTAAACAGGTACGGATTTTATAAGTTTCACCATCTACATCCATCCTCCTGAGCCCCCTATCTGAATTTACAACTGAAGGGAAAAGTATGTGTTACGGTATTTTGTGCCCGGTTTTCTGGTATGAAGACTAACCTAAACAACTTCTCTATCAGATATCACTAACATGGGAGACCAATCCACAAAATGTCCTTATTTTCACTAAACCTAATTCACCTTCTGTACAGAGCCTTTCTGTGGAAATGATCAGGTCCGTATATTCTTGACTCTTTCAGAAAGATATCTTATCTCCATTGTTAAGATTACATTACCCAAACCATAGAATATGCGCACCTAGACATTGTTGGGAAGGTAACAAGTGCTGGTTAAGATGAAGGAATCATATTCTGATTTTGTTTTCACTTCAGATGGTTGAGAGAGCAGAAAGGGCTAAATATTTACATGGAACCACGAGTGAAGGCAGACCTTTTATCAGAATCATGTGTCTTCGACTTCGTACAGTCTTGGGAAAATGGTAAGAATGTTATAATGTTCTCTAGATCCCTTACTACTTTATAATACTCATGCCTGATGGCTTATATTATTGGCGTGATTGCACGAGTGTCGAAGAGGTATGTATTCCTTCATCTTATAACAATTGATCATTTGTTATGCAGACAAGGAAATTTCACTTCTACACCCAAAAATTGACCTTGTAATAACTCTTGGTGGGGATGGTACAGTTCTATGGGTAAAGACAATCTGACTCAAGTTTATATCATTTCACTTATGTCTCATTTTTTTTAAAACATACAACTTTAAACATCTTAAATGGTTACAGGCATCATCGATGTTTAAAGGACCAGTGCCTCCAATTGTTCCATTTTCTATGGGATCTCTGGGATTCATGACTCCTTTCCGTATCCTTCATCTTTTTTTTCTTTAGCAGTGTCATTCATAAGCATGCATTACACATTATCTGTCACTTCTTTAACTCTCTGATTCAGCTAGCAAACAATATCGAAAATGTCTTGAAGAGGTTCTGAGGGGTCCAATCAGTATAACATTACGCCACAGGTTGCAGTGTCGTATCATCAGAGGTGGTAACACAGGGCAGGACAAAAACGAGACAGAGGAGAATATGCTTGTTCTGAATGAAGTCACTATTGACCGTGGACTATCTTCGTACCTCACAAACCTTAACTGCTACTGCAACAACTCGTTTGTCACATGTGTGCAAGGCGACGGGCTTATACTATCTACAACATCTGGTAGCACAGCGTATTCACTTGGAGCTGGAGGATCAATGGTCCATCCACAGGTAATATTGCTACTCCATTTATCTGCATAACAAAGCATTATTGGTTCGATGATTTACAGGTTGAGTGAAGCTCATTCATAAGTTCATGGCATTTTATTCAATGGTTTTGCTGCAGGTTCCTGGGATCTTGTTCACGCCTATCTGTCCACATTCGCTGTCATTCCGCCCACTGATATTACCGGACCACGTGACAGTGAGAGTGGAAGTGCCATCTGACAGCAGAGGCTCCGCGTGGGTGTCGTTTGATGGGAAAGGCCGGAAAGAGCTGGAGAAAGGGGATAAACTAGAGTGTATCATGGCACCATGGCCGGTCTCAACGGTTGCCAGGTCGAATCAACTGAGGACTTCTTACGAAGCATCCAAGAAGGTCTTCACTGGAACTTAAGAAACACTCAATCTTCTGATGCCCCTAAAGACACTTGAAGAATAAGTCTCACATATTTGTCTCCTTCTAAAATCTATCTTTCTTATTTCTGTTGATGATTATTTGTATTTCTGCGTGATTTTGTATTCAATGACTCTTGTATTTGATGTATGTAAGATTATTTTACACTTTTTGAGAATAGTTTTTCAGGTTTTACCACTATACGTTTTGAGTGTTATTGAACATGTATCCACCACTATCTATACATTTTCTTGGTCAACTATATTTTGTTCTTAAGATTAAAATAATACTATATAAATAAAATAACATTATTTTGGTAAAGAGTCATTAGAACATGTTCTTATTTTAGAACACTTAAGAACACCTTTAGAACACCTTTGCACATTACACATGTCTTTTTATTAGTTGTTCAAATTTTATTCTACTAAATCAAATTCACAATAGTTTGAAAAGTAGTTAAATAGTTTATATGGTATTATTTTTATTTTTTATTTTCTTTATAAATCATAAAATAAAATTTTCTATCTAACAAGTTTCATTATGTATTAGTTTAAATTATATATTCAAATTAATGTTTATTATTATTAGTTAAAATTAAAATATTTTAAATTAATTGAAAATACTGGAAAAAATCTTGAACTTGAAAAAATTAGAAAATATTTTCTTTTATTGTTAATCATTTATAATAACTATTATTTAAAATAAAAATTAAAATAATTATTTTAGTAAAATTATATTAAAATAATTATATTAAAATATGTGTTCTCACCAATGCACACAAAAAGTAAAGTAAAAGTTCTAACATTAAAATAATATTATTATATTATGAGAACACTAGACCAATGCGGATGCCCTTATAGTTCTTTCTTCTCAACAAAGATAGAATGCGACACGTGGCAGCAACCCATTTGCACAAAAATATCATATTTGGATATGGAAATGGATCATTGACTCGTTTCTTTCCACAAACTCAAATTACCCCAAACTTCATAAAACATATTTCACCAAGCTCACACAAGCGTTAACCTGAGTCTAGAGAGCCAACAAGCTAGCAAGAGCAAAAAGATCAAACCATCAAGCAATGGCATCAATGACCATGACAGCCACATTCCTCCCAGCCGTCGTTAAGCTTCCTTCAGCCACCGGTGGAAGGAGGCTGCTCTCTGTAGTCAAAGCCTGCAAGAGCGAGAACACAACCAGCTTAGAAATCAAGGCCAATGAGGAACAGAGCAACACCACAATGAGGAGAGACCTCATGTTCACGGCTGCGGCTGCTGCGATTTGTTCTTTGGCTAAGGCAGCCATGGCGACGACGAAGAGCCCAAGCGAGGTACAGAGGCCGCCAAGAAGAAATACGCTCAAGTTTGTGTCACAATGCCTACCGCCAAAATCTGCCGCTACTGATCCAACCTTAATGTCTCTCCTTATCTCCCTCTCTCTCTCAATTTCTGGTAAAAATTTCTAAACTAAGTTTGGTCTGTAACCATATATTGATCAATTTACTAAAGGCCCTTTCATTGTTTAACTAGAATCATCTCCATTTCACCATTAGCAAAAGCATTGCATACATAATAGTTTCTGATAAAACTTGATGATGTAAACCAAACTAGACTAATTCATAGAGTAAACCCAATAAATCCAAACTGAAACAACACATAAAAAGATCACTTGATATGTTCACTGTGATGACATTACCTTATCACCTGCAAACGCACAGCAATGCCTCTCTCATCCCACCTGTTTTTAGCGAATGTCTTCCTGTTCTCATCTCTAATAGTGCATTCACCTCCTCCGATTTCAACTGTGTAACCCCCTGATGTAAGCTGAGCAATACTCAGAATGTTTCTGTTTATCCCCCGAACGAAAAGCACATTCTTGATCGTCTTCCTCACTCCTTTCATCATAATCTTGACATCTCCTTTCCCTTCTGCCAAGATAGTGTTTCCGTTCGCCATCCCAATACGGGCTCTGTATGTTCTGTCTAGATTCGTGAAAGACTTCAGATATGGAGTCATGTGGTTCGAGGCAGTGGAGTATACCATCCACATATCCTCATCATACGCGAAATCACTCGTGGTCACAGTTAACAGCAAATGCTCGGGCACTTCATTCCATTTGTTGCAATCTCTTGCAAAATGGCCTCTTCCTCCGCATTGAAAGCATTGGCCTCTAGGGATTGGATAACAGTCTTCTTGATTGTGATCATACGTCTTGCACAATGCACACCACACCTGCTCAGACTTTGCCTTTTTAATGCTTTTGTAGAAATTCTTCAAAATGTCAAGCATGGTTTCAGGATGATCACCAAACAACTCCAGAATCGAAATAAGATCGTTAAGAGTCATATCCGGCAGAGTCATGAATTGCTCCAACACCGGAAAAGAAGAATCGTAAGATCTGGAGAGGGGGGTTAACAGCTTCGTGATAACCTCATCATCAGATTTTGGATTTCCACAACTGCAAAACTGTTCGACGATATCCATAACTCTCGGCAAATAAAATTCCATTGATTCTCGATCATACATCACAAGCTCTTCAAATTCCTTCTCTAATCGTATCAACCTACGCGGCGTTGATAGTTCGTTACCTTTTTTGAGCAAATCCCAAAGATCCTTGGCCGAAGCAACCGAGATAGTCTTCCGGTAAACCGAACTTGGGAGAGAAGACTGCAATATCTTGAGCGCTTTCATGTCTTTGATCGCACGGTTTCTCCATTGTGCGAGATCGACGACCTTGATAGTGGCAGCTAACTCTGGAACCTTCGCTGGATCGAGCGGGACTCCGTTTTCAACAACATCCCAAACTCCATTGTCCACTAGCTTAGATTTCACGTCTGATGCCCAACGTTCGTAGTTCAGGTCATCGAAATCAACGTCTTGTAGCTGCATGTTTGCCGCCGCCATAGTCAAATCTTTTTCCTCGGGTATAATAATAAACTAATGAGCAAAGGGAATAAATTAATGAACACCAACGCTTCCTAATTTATATCGGTTTTGGTTATATTCTTGGTTTGGTTTAACGGAATTACACTTTTAAATTTTGTTTGGTACATAGTTTTTTAATCGGTTCTGACTCGGATAAATATTGGTACGAGTTATTGTTAGGGAAACCAATCTTGGTTCAGTTAAGTGATTATTAATCACACAACACGCAAACGATAAATCAATAAGAGTTGTGATAGTTTTGGGACTTGAATGATTAGAACTAAACTAATTACCCATGATCAATTCATCTTTGAGTTTTGATCAAATTATTCACATTGCAGTAGGAGAATATAAACTAGCTTTTCTTAAAGGAAGACACTGAAAACGGATCAAACAAAAACCAACAAAACAAGATACAAAAGACTGATAGGTACACCTAAAGAGTAAATCTCATACCAAATGTGTTCACGGTGCGAAGTAGTTAAGGGGTGAGATCACCTTGAATCACCTGAAAACGCATAGCATATCCTCTCTCTTCCAACATGGTTTCTCCAAATATTTTCCTATTCTGATCCTTAATAATGCATTTGTCTGATCCTATTGTTACTCTATAGCCTATTAATCCCAATTGACCAACACTCAAGATGTTTCTGTTGAGCTGAGGAACAAAAAGCACGCTCTTGATAGTCTTCTTCCCCTCATCAGTCATGATCACCACATCCCCCATTCCTTCAGACATGATATCAGTATTCCTGATGATGAGTTTGATCCGACCTCTGTGCGTTCTATCTAGAGTGGTGAAATACTTCACATAGGGAGTCATGTGATTTGAGGTAGTCGTGTGTACCATCCACATATCCTTATCAAAAGTGACATGACCGACACTGAATGCCAACAATTGATACTTAGGTGCTCCCACCACTTGCAAACGCAGGAAAAAGCCTCTCTCTTCCCTCATGGTCTTGCCAAATAATCTCCCATTCTGATCCTTTATAGTGCATTTGTCTGATATAATTGCAACTTTATAACCAATCTTTGTCAACTGACCAACACTAAACACGTTTCTGTCGAGCTCAGGAACAAAAAGCACGTTCTTGATTGTCTTCTTCCCTTCCTTAGTCATGAACCTAACATCTCCCAACCCTTCTGCCATAATTATTGATCCGTTGGCCAATACTACACGAGCCTTGTGCGTTCTGTCTAGGGCTGTGAAATACTTCAGATATGGAGTCATGTGATTCGAAGTTGTAGTGTAGATCATCCACATATCCTCATCAAATGTCACCGGAGCAACATTGAATGCCAACATTTCATACTCAGCTACGAATTGCTCATCTAACTCACGTCGCTTTGCTTGTTTGTTACCTTCTTCGAGCGAATCCCAAACTTCTTTTGCTGAAGGAGCTGAGAGAGTCATCTTGAAGGCAAAATGTGTGAGAGAAGATTGCAATATCTGCAGCGCTTTCATGTCTTTCACTGCGAGATCTCTCCATCTGGAAAGTTCTTCGGCTTGAAGCGTCGCCGCTAACTCCGGAATCTTCGATGGATCCGGCGGGATTCCATTCTCAACGACATCCCAAAGCCCTTTCTCCGTAAGCGTATCTTTCACGATTGGAGCCCAAATCTCATAGTTCAGTTCGTCGGAAGCAATATCGTGTAGATTGGCCGCCGCCATAGCCGTTACAAATCAAGATTTTTTTAGCTTTGTGTTTTGGTATGTTCTCTTATGGAAACCCAATCAATTATTCCCCTCAACAATTTCCTTTTTACACAGTGAGCCCTAAAGATTAGGCTTGGTTATTGGTTCGGTTTACATCAATTGGAAGGTGTATTTAAGTATTCTGTTCAGTTTTAGATTCGTCTTATTTGATTCCCTAAGTTTAAAGAACATATGTGGGCTTTTGGATGGTGGAATATCTGGTTCAAAAGCGATTGCTTGGAATTAGTGCATTTTATCAATGGGATAAAGGATAATGTGGACATTTCTAACATCCTCCAAGATATTAGAGCATGGATGCAAAGATTGCAGGCATGTTCTATTGAGTACGTTAATCGGGAACGGAATGAAACGGCGGATAGGCTAGCTAAGAATGTTTTACATTTATGTCTCTCTTTTCTATCTCATGTAACTCCACCAACATTTATTACTGATACGTTGCACTCCCCATTTACGATCTAATAAATTAAGCTGTTAAAAAAAAGAATATATGGAATTTTCAAATTGGAATGAGTGATTGTTAAAGAAATCCAATTTGGTTAAGAGTGGTTCAATTAAATGGGTTGATCCGGTTACTTGATCTACGCGGGATTCACTTATAATATTTGTCTCTTTTACAAAATAGGTTTTGAAGAAAACAACACCAACCCATCCTAGGAACTTGGAAAGTTACTAGACAGATTAATTCATAGTGTAGTAAGTAATATGACTTTGACGAGCAGACTGATGAAACATAAACCCAACTAAAAACCTGATACGCTCCACCACGTTTATTTTCGCAAAAAGAAACAGAAAGCTGGAACAAAGGCAGAGCAGAATATTGAAACAGAGTTAAAGCAGTTAGCCGTTGAAGCAGAATCGAGTGTGTCTGAGGGAGTAAATGGGCCTGGACCGAGTGTTTTAGTTGGATTGGGAAAGGAGTCAAGGGCCTCTCCAAGTTACTAAGAAGATGGAGTTTACGAATCTACCCCTCTGGGTTTCTCTTTAAAACTATCATCTTTATCTTGAATGTGGTTTATCTTTTAGCTGGGTTTTGGGAATAGCTTTTTTGCTATTTGGCAGATTCATAAGAATCTGATTATGAAGAGAGTGAGATTCACAGGTAGACAATTAAGGTTTGCTGTGTGGATTACTCAGATTTTCATCTTTGTAATCGGATCTTTATTCATAAATAAGAATCTGTCTTGAACTTCAAGTTTCATTAAGGGTTTTACAAATCTCTTTCATTTTCCAGCAAAGTTATCTCCTTTCTTATTACAATCCATCTCTTCATACAAAAGCTTCAAGCTTTACAGCTCTTCTCACTAAAACAAACACAAAGGTCGAATCTTTCTCTGTTTTATAGCTGAAGATCTCGAAAGCTAGGGTCTTTGAAGGAACCTTGCTCTGTTCTTAACAACTTGGTGCGCTTGTGACTAACCGAACGTCGCGATGGGTTCCACGATGGAATCTGGGAGCTCTGCCATGGATTTCCATGGTCCAGTGGCCGAAATAACCAGAGAAATGGATAAGATCCGCCGTGGCCAGGAGAGACTGGACAAAACGTGTGCTGAGCTTGACTCGAGGATGACTCAGACTTCGATTACTATTGACAATCGTTTGGCTGCAATGGATAAGCGTTTAGAGAAAAACCTGGCCAACATAACGTATACTCTGCAATCTCTGTAAAACTCCATTTCGCAGGAAAAAGGCAAAGGCTTGGATCTAGGAGAAACTTCAGCTGCGATGTCACCTCTGCAATATCCGGCGATTCCTTTAGGACAAACAGCAGGTGCGGGCCTTACTGGGGGCATTCAAACCTTGCTAGAGACACGTGAGCAGCGCTTACGTAAACTCGAGATGCCAATCTTTGATGGATCTCGCCCCTATGGATGGGTATCACGAGCTGAATGTTTTTTCCGTGTGGGTCAGTTCTCTTCTATGGAAAGGCTGCGGCTGGTTGCAACATACTTGGATGGTCCAGCTATGAACTGGTTCAATGGAGAAGAGGACATTAACCCTTTCTCCAGCTATGAACAGTTTGTTTCACGAATGCTGAAGCGTTTCACGGAAACTGTGGAGGAAGAACCGGGTAAACGTTTTTTCAGCATTCAACAAAGAGGATCCATTGCTGATTACCTGAATGAATTTGAAGAATTGGCAGCTTTGGTCCCTGGTATTTCCGAAGAACATAAGATTGATGTTTTCTTCAATGGATTAAAACCAGAAATGCAGGAGATAGTTAAGCTCAAAGGACTTATAGGTCTTGCGGCACATAAAGAAGTTGTAATGAAGATGGATACAAGTCGATTGAGTTTGGTTCTAAGTGATGAAGCTCCATGGTCTAAATACAACAGACGCCAAACTTCTTCTTACACTCGCTACAATACTGTTGGTACTCCTCAACGTTTGATGAGTAATGTCTCAACACAACAAGACACCTCTAAAGCAATATCCTTTGGCCAAGGAGCGGGTGGAAGTCGTCAACCATCATCTAGATACCAGAACCGCTTAACAGATGCAGAACTTCTGGATAAAAAGCGCAGGGGTTTATGTTTTAGATGCGATGAAAAGTGGTCTCCGCAACATAATTGCCCAAAGAAATCGTTGCAAGTTTTGACAGTCATAAATGGCTATGAAATGGAGGTATTAAACGATACTTATGAGCTGTTGCAAGAGAATATACAAGAAACAGAGCCGGAGCTGATGGAACTATCTCTTGGAGCCTTTCTTGGTATAGATGAGCTACACACAACAAAGATGAGAGGTAGCATGGGGAAAGCTCCTATCATTGTAATGCTCGACAGTGGAGCAACACACAATTTCATATCTCCCAAGGTAGTGGCGGCAACAAGACTAAGAGTGGTTACAAGCCCTGACCTACATATTCGATTGGGAACAGGAGTGACAGTGTCAAGTACAAGGACATGTCCACATGTGACTTTCTCAGTTCAAGGACTGGATTTCACAACAGACTTCATTGAGCTTGATCTTGGAGGAACCGATGTCATTTTGGGGGTACAATGGTTACAAACCTTGGGAAAATGTGTTGTGGATTGGTCTTCTCATGAGATCACTTTCTATCATCTCGGCAAAAGGGTCACGTTGCGGGGTGATTCAGATAAACAGTTGGTCAAATGGTCATTTAAGACGTTGGCAGTGGCTAAGGGTCATCTTACACCATGTATCCCATCGGAACTGCTCTCACACACGCCGATGAACCTCCCTCTGCCCACCAAAACACCTTCGGTCATACAAGAGCTGCTCAACCAATATATGAATGTCTTTGATACTCCGACGTCTCTACCCCCTCGCCGAGCCATAGAACACTCAATCAATCTAAAGCAGGGAGTGAATGCGGTTTCAGTGAGACCATATCGTTACCCTCAGATCACAATGGAAGTAGTAGAGCGCATGGTATCTGAAATGATGAAAATTGGCAGCATCCGACCAAGCAAGAGTCCTTTCTCGAGTCCGGTACTTTTGGTTAAGAAGAAGGATCAATCTTGGAGGTTTTGTGTTGACTATAGAGCATTAAACAGAGATACCGTACCCGACAAATACCCTATTCCGATGATCGACCAGCTCTTAGATGAACTTCACGGGGCAGTCATCTTTTCAAAGTTGGATTTACGCTCCGGATATCACCAAATAAGAATGAAAGAAGCGGATATTGAGAAGACGACTTTCCGAACACATGAGGGACATTATGAATTTGTTGTAATGCCATTCGGCCTAACGAATGCGCCGGCTACTTTCCAAGCTCTCATGAATGAGATTTTTCGAAGTCATTTGCGCAAATTCGTTTTGGTATTCTTTGACGATGTCTTGATCTATAGTTCATCTTTGGAAGAGCATCTCAAACACATCAAGATCGTGTTGGATATCTTTACCAAACATCAACTATATGCTAATCTCAAAAAGTGCTTATTCGGGCAACCTACGATTGATTATCTTGGCCACGTTATTTCAGCAGCGGGTGTGTCTACAGATCCTTCAAAAACAGAAGCCATGAATCGTTGGCCTTCACCTCGAACTATTAAAGAGCTGCGTGGTTTTCTTGGTCTTACAGGGTACTACCGCCGATTTGTCCGTGGTTATGGTATTCTGGCTAAACCTTTAACTGATCTATTACGCAAAGATTGTTTCCTGTGGTCTGATTCTGCGCAGAGGGCCTTCGATATGTTAAAAGAAGCTATGGTAACTGCTTCGGTACTGCGTTTGCCCAATTTTCAGGAAACATTTGTAGTTGAAGCTGATGCATCAGGGAACGGATTGGGAGCAGTCTTAATGCAAGAGAGGTAGCCGATAGCTTACTACAGCCACAAGTTAACTCCACGAGAGCAGACAAAGCCGATTTACGAACGAGAGCTGATGGCAATTTTCTTTGCGATTCTCAAGTGGAAACATTATTTAATCGGTCGACGTTTCCAGGTTCATACAGATCAGAAAAGCCTAAAATTCTTGCTGGAAAAGAAAGAGGTGTCTATGGATTATCATAAGTGGCTGACAAAGCTCTTGGGATTTCAGTTCGACATCGTGTATAAACCTGGATCAGAAAACAGGGCAGCAGACGGTCTCTCTCGCATGAACCAGACAACACAACCGCTACAAACAGCATCTCTTCTGGCATTAGTCGTCCCACACAGCCTACAACTTCAAGACATCCTGGCTGAAATTGATCAGAACAATGACCTGCAGTTGTTGAAACAGAACATCACAGAGGGTGTAATACAGAATCCGAAATATCAGATAATCGAGGATCGGGTTTGGTATAAAGGAAGATTACTATTACCTCCTACATCACAATATATTCCCTTGATATTGTATGAATATCACGACTCTTTAGCTGGTGGTCACGCAGGAATTTTAAAAACAATGAAGAGGGTCCAACAGCTCTTTCATTGGAATGAGATGCGAAAGACAATTCAGGATTATGTGGCTCGATGTGCAGTCTGCCAACAGCAAAAGTACGTGACTATGGCCCCAGCTGGTTTACTCCAACCACTACCTTTACCGGATGAGATTTGGAAAGACGTAAGTATGGACTTCATAGACGGATTACCAACTTCCGAGGGCTTCAATGTGATCTTTGTGATTGTTGATAGGCTAAGTAAATACGCCCACTTTGTTGGACTACGCCATCCGTATACGGCTCGTCATGTGGTCATCCGGTTTGTCAATGAAATAGTGAAGCTCCACGGTTATCCCAAATCCATTGTGTCGGACCGAGACAACATCTTTCTGAGTTCGTTCTGGACAGAATGCTGTCGCCTATCGTTGACTAAACAAAAGTATAGCACGACTTATCATCCTCAAACGGATGGGCAAACCGAGGTCGTGAATCGTTGCTTGGAGACGTACCTTCGGTGTTTTGCGTCCAGTCACCCAAAGACTTGGCATCGCTTTTTGTCATGGGCTGAGTACTCCTACAACACCAGTTTCCATTCATCTTTAAAGACAACACCGTTTAAAGTCGTCTACGGTAGAGATCCTCCGATGCTAATTCCTTTTGAACAAGGGTCTACCAAAAACTTTAATCTAGAAAAGATGCTGCGTGAGCGTGATCTGATGATCCAAGAGCTGAAAATCACACTTGCCACTGCGCAGCAAAGGATGAAAAATTCCGCAGACAAACACAGACGGGAGGTTGAATACACAGTCGGGTCCAAGGTTTGGTTAAAGCTCCGCCCTTATCGGCAACAATCAGTGGCCCGCCGGGTTCACCAGAAACTTGCGGCCAGATTCTATGGACCATTCGAGATCTTGGAACGTATTGGAAAGGTCGCCTACCGCCTCAACCTGCCATCATCGTCAAAAATCCACCCGGTCTTCCATGTATCTCAGCTGAAACCAGCAATTGGAGCGGACATGGTAGCTACTCCGCTGCCGTCCTCATTCTCCGACACAGGTGAACTGATATTACAACCCGAAGAGATTGCACAAGATACACACCGGAGGGACAGCTTGAGATTTAGGTTAAATGGAAGGATATGGATGAACATGACAACTCGTGGGTGTTAGGATTGACACTAAGCCGACAATATCCCTCCTTTCAGCTTGAGGACAAGCTGCGTCTCAGAGGGGATGGTATTGATACGCTCCACCACGTTTATTTTCGCAAAAAGAAACAGAAAGCTGGAACAGAGGAAGAGCAGAATATTGAAACAGAGTTAAAGCAGTTAGCCGTTGAAGCAGAATCGAGTGTGTCTGAGGGAGTAAATGGGCCTGGACCGAGTGTTTTAGTTGGATTGGGAAAGGAGTCAAGGGCCTCTCCAAGTTACTAAGAAGATGGAGTTTACGAATCTACCCCTCTGGGTTTCTCTTTAAAACTATCATCTCTATCTTGAACGTGGTTTATCTTTTAGCTGGGTTTTGGGAATAGCTTTTTTGCTATTTGGCAGATTCATAAAAATCTGATAACGAAGAGAGTGAGATTCACAGGTAGACAGTGAAGGTTTGCTGTGTAGATTACTCAGGTTTTCATCTTTGTAATCGGATCTTTATTCATAAATAAGAATCTGTCTTGAACTTCAAATTTCATTAAAGGTTTTACGAATCTCTTTCATTTTCCAGCAAAGTCATCTCCTTTCTTATTACAATCCATCTCTTCATACAAAAGCTTCAAGCTTTACAGCTCTTCTCACTAAAACAAACACAAAGGTCGAATCTTTCTCTGTTTTATAGCTGAAGATCTCGAAAGCTAGGGTCTTTGAAGGAACCTTGCTCTGTTCTTAACAAAACCCCTCAATAAAAGAGTACCAAAGTGAGAAGCCTCTAATTTTTGTTGATTTTTTTTGGGACTTGAGTGATTATACGACATGATCAATGCATCTGAATGATAATTAAACACCAGTCGTCGTTTGATAACAAGTTGTCCTAAGTTAAAAGAAAACATTATAATTCATACTGCAGTAAGTAGCAGAATATGAATTAGCTTTCCTTAGAGGAAGAAACTCAAAAAGGAACAAATTAACCAAAAACTACATAATAGAGTAATGTCTACTACCAAATTTATTCATAGTGAAAAGCAGCTAATTAAGACGTGAGGTTACCTTCAATCACCTGAAACCGCAGAGCAAATCCTCTCTCTTCCCACATTGTTTTCCCAATTACTTTCTTATTCTGATCCTTAACCGTGCATTTGCCTGCATCAATTCTTACCCTATAGCCTCTTGATACCAGTTGACCAAGACTCAACACATTCCTATCAATCCCAGGGACATAAAGCACATTCTCGATCGTCCTCTTTCCCTTATCAGTCATGATCACCACATCTCCCATTCCTTGGGACACGACGGTACTCCCAGTGATGTATTTGATCAGAACTCTGTGTGTTCTGTCTAGAGTGGTGAAATACTTCTCATATGGAGTCATATGATTGGAGGTAGTCTTGCATATCATCCACATATCCTCATCAAATCTAACCGGAGCAACATTTAGCGCAAGCATTTCATACTCAGGTACTCCCACTACCTGCAAACGCAGGAAAAAACCTCTCTCTTCCCTAATGGTTTCGCCAAATAATCTCCCAGTCTGATCCTTGATAGTGCATTTGTTTAAGCTCATCGCAACGTCATAATCCATCTTTGTCAACTGATACACACTCAACACGTTTCTGTTGATCTCAGGAACAAAAAGCACATTCTTGATCGCCTTCTTCCCTTCCTTTGTCATGATCTTGACATCTCCTATCCCTTCCGCCATGATAATGGATCCGTCAGCCAATGTTACCCGAGCCTTGTATGTTCTGTCTAGGGTAGTGAAATACTTCAAATATGGAGTCATGTGATTGGAGGTTGTAGTGTAGATCATCCACATATCCTCATCAAATGTCACTGGAGCAATATGTAATGCAGACATTTCATACTCAGGTAATTCAACCACCTGCAAACGCAGAAAAAAGCCTCTCTCTTCCCTAACGGTTTCGCCAAATAGTCTCCCAGTATGATCGTTTATAGTGAATTTGTTTAGGTTCGTTGTAACTCCGTACCCTATCTCTGTCAACTGAACAACGCTCAACACGTTTCTGTCGAGCTCAGGAACAAAAAGAACGCACTTGATCGTCTTATCCCCTTCCTTTGTCATGATCTTGACATCGCCTATCCCTTCTGCCCTGATAATTGATCCATTGGCCAATGCTACACTAGCCGTGTATGTTTTGTCTAGAGTGGTGAAATACTTCAAATACGGGGTCATGTGGTTCGTGGTTGTAGAGTAGATCATCCACATATCCTCATCAAATGTGAAATCACCTCTTGTTAGAGCTAACATTAGATGATCAGCTTCGACTTCTCTGTACTGATCTTCCTGAGTTCCTGTAGCCTCCGGTTGTTGTCTCCTTTGGTTGTGATTTCTTGCATAGTCCCTTTCTTCCCCACATTGACTTTTTTCTGGTACTGGCTCATATCTAAGAAAGACATCAAGAAGACTCTCAAGACTCGTGTTCTCCAGATCCAAGCGTTCCTTAAATGTCGTAACCATATGATCATATGACCTTGAGAGCGATGATAACAACTTCGTGATAACCTGATAATCGGATTTCTCATTCTTCAAACGACGAAATTGTTCGACTATTTCCATAACTCTACCTAAGTAGAAAGCGATCGGTTCCGATTCACGCATACTAAGTTCTTCGAACTGCTTCTCTAACCTACGTAGCTTTGCTTCTTCGTTACCTTTTTTGAGCAAATCCCAAACCTCTTTGGCCGAAGAAGCCGAGAGAGTCCTCTTGAATGCCGAACCTGTGAGAGAAGATTGCAAAACCTGTAGCGCTTTCATGTCTTTCACGACGAGATCTCTCCATTTGGAAAGATCTTTGGGTTGTAGAGTCGCCGCTAGCTCTGGAATCTTCGAAGGATCCGACGGGACTCCGTTCTCAACAACATCCCAAAGTCCTTTCTCCTCTAGAGTCTTCTTAGCAGTTGGAGCCCAAGTTTCATAGTTCAGGTCATCGGAACCAGCGTCTTGTACACTCGCCGCCGCCATAGCCGATTTTTTAAAGCTTTTTTTATCTGTATGTTCTCTTTGTAGAAAGTGAATAAACTATTCTTCTCTGCTCTCACTCCACCACTTTATATTATAATTTATATACAGTGAAAGTGAACTAAACCGGAAACCCTAAAGTTCAATTAGGCAAATTACCAAATGAGTCGGTTTAGGTGTAGACATTTCAAGTTGAGGCTCTGTTATTGGTTCGGTTTATTGCAATTAGAAGATATATTCAATCCAAGAATTCGGCTCAGTTCAAGTTTAATCAACTTTATGTATACTACGCGCGGATTATAGTCTATATATTTTTAACTAAAATTATATAGTTTACTTTAATTCTTTTGTATTATTACAATTTTAAACTATATTGTCGACAAAAAAACTATATTAGTTACAAATATATAGGTAAAGTTAAAAATAGAAATGAAATAATACTATGAGACAATATGCATTTTTGTTTATATCTTTTTAAAATATAATGTGGACTAAAGCTTATATGAAAACTTTTTTACATATGGAAGATAGCTCGCTTGAAACAATTCCTCTCTTTACTTTTAGTGTGAATCTACCATTATAGCAGCTAATATC
Organism: Anastatica hierochuntica; assembly: GCA_900406275.1. NCBI lineage: Eukaryota > Viridiplantae > Streptophyta > Magnoliopsida > Brassicales > Brassicaceae > Anastatica > Anastatica hierochuntica. Next base: position 495 of record OVAN01001101.1, on the reverse strand, counting down.
AAGATTTCGTTATTGAAAATAAATAATATTTGCGAAAAATAATTCATGAGAACAAGTTTATGAGTCATTTAAAAAAACGGGAGAGCTTAATTAATTATATTGATCATGATTTATTTTTTAACGATCAAATTATATTGATGAGAAACTATTACAGTTTTTACGAATGAAATTTTTTTAAAAAATATGAGATGTATAAAAATATTATATATATTTGTGTGTGTTTGGATAATTTTGTCAAAAATTAAAATTTAGAAGAAAAATAAAATAAATAATCTTAGTTACAAAATACTTAAAATTTATAAATGTCCCTTTGAATGGTACGTTAAAAAATTATCATGTGCTCAGAAAAAAAATTATCATAAATTAGCATATAGTCTAATATCATCATAAACTTGGTTTAGTAATTAATTTTATATAAAAAAACTCAAATTATAAATTATTAAATACTCCCTCCGTATTTTTATATAAGTCGTTTACATGATTTCACACAGATTA